>JAYEPQ010000002.1:62938694-63078694 GCA_036321105.1 Dracaena cambodiana
GCTACAATCTTTGCTTCGGCAGCTAGCAAACAGTTGACACTGTAGATGTTGATGCATTGGGTTTCTCAGCGGAACTTTCCCACTGCATAATTTTCTACGATAGGTCCTCAAGGAAGTCTCATGCTTCATCCTCATTCTTTCTTATAAACTCCCGCTGACACTTGGACACAAGAAGAGTTTTGGATGTGTAATCGAGTCCTTCGTATACGATTTGACACAACCACCACTTTTTCATCGCCTGGTGGGGGTACTGAGCTAACAAATCTTTGAATCGTTCCAAATATTTCCAGAAGGGTTCTCCCAGTACTTGACGAAATTGATTAATTTCGAATTTTTATCGTCTTATGCATGGGATAATACTTCTTGAGAAATACTGTAACGAATTCATCCCAAGTAGTGATTAAATCAGTAGGTATACTGTACAACCACTTCTTAGCGTTATGTTTGAGAGCGAATGGAATGAAACGGAGCTTAATTGTATCCTCTGACAAGTGCTGCAGTTTTATCATCACGCACACTTCCTGAAATTCACTGATAAAGAGATATGTATTCTCAGAATCAGAACCAGTGAATTTATGAAGCATGCTGATGTACTGTGATTTTATTTCACAGTGATTACCCGCTGCGTGTGGGAGTTTGATGCATGATGATAGTAATGTGCGCAACGGGTAATATCAATCCTGAAGGATCAGGATCGGTCCATCTTATCTCCCATGAACAAATCTGATCTCACTAATAAACCAAATTGATTACGGGTCCAATGTGGTATGAATTAGTGACCATGTATGCGTGAGTTTCCTAAACTATAGCAAGAAGTGAGATATAGTGAAGATAAAACGATGAAAGAGATATGATCAAAGAAAATATGTGATTCCTACTGTGTTTTTTTTAATATTTTTTTACAAAACCAGAGAACCAAAATACAGAACTGGAGAAAATTTAGGGTCAGAAATCACCAGGGCCGCCACTATTTGGCGGTTCTTCCCGCAATATAGCTGCAGAACCAGAGAGATTGTCTCTATGGTTTCTGCTACGCAACTCTAAAACTCCTTTGATCCCTTTTAACTTCTTATATCTACACTTTCTGGTCCCTGCACAATCAATACACATTGTTAACCTATAAAACGTTAGAAAAATCAAGAAAACACTGTCGATTCCTAGCAACGACGCTAAAAACTTGGTGTGAAATATCTAATGTAAGTGCACAGTGTCGGTTGTAGTGCTAACAGGCCGTTTCCACAGGGATCTAAGGTGTTTTGCAATCTAACTAATTCTATTATCTTGACTAGCTAACTATGAGTCTAGTTTGATGAGATTTACAATTCTAATTAGCCTAGAATATGGAATTCACTAGTTCACAACCAAATATTATCTATTCGTTTTCCTTATTTAATAAAAATATGATCTTTTAGTTTAATTCCTACTTAAATTATCCTAAGTATGGACTATCAAGTGGTGTGCAAGTATAATCCATTAAAGAAAATACTTTTTATAGAGATAAACTAAATCGTTAGATAAATTCAATAAAATAGATAAAAATCAATAATTCCAAACCCTAACTGAGCATAGGCTATCAAAATATTGAAATTAAGCATAATCTATCAAAGTTCTAATCTACGAATTCTTTTATTTTTATTGTTTCATAGAAAAATCATATCTTTGTTTATTTTTATTTTAGAAAGAATACAAATAGATTAATATGAGGTTGATCTCTACTTTCATCTACATCCTAGAACCAAAATAATTTAGCTACCTATACTCCTAATTAAAAGATCATATTTTTCCTAGAAAGTGATTAAAGTTTTACACTAGAAAGCAAGATAAATCTATTTAGAAAGCAATTAGAAGAAGATTTTCTAAGAAACAATGATAAACAGAAAATGGAACCTCTGGAGTCAGTATGGCGGTCGTCACCGTTCAGCAAACCCTAATTTTATTCAATAAAATTCAAGTACAAAATTACATCATAAACCCTAGATTACAAGGATATGGCCAATATATGATTTTGGAGAATCAAACTCTAATTTCAGTACAAGTGAGAAACTACAAAATTATATCAAAACTCTTGTAAAAAACTCATGACAAGTGGGCCCCACTGAGCCACCAATTGGAGGCAAATGCAGCCAAATAGCGGCAAAAATATGAAGAATTGGCTTCAATTTTCTTCCGCATGAAGTTCTTGTCCTTTTCATTTGATATGAATGATTGTATTGGATTTAGCTCTTCTGCAGCTTCATAATCTTGTAACTTGGCTCATTTTTAACTCTTTTCTAGACTTGATTTCCTAATCCACCTCTGAATTTATGCCATCTCCTTATAGGAATAGGTTTACCTGAAAACACACTAAAAATACCTGAGTAGAATTATTTAAATACAAAAATAGATAATATAGAGGTTATAAATATACAATATATGGTACTCATCAATAAGTCTTAAGCACCTAACAACAATGGCTAACATGATCCTCATAGATATGGTTCTTTTCCATTATATAGATTTTTTCCAATCCCCAAGTCAATAATACACGATACATATAAACCAATAGAAACATATAGCTTATCAAGTCAGATAGTGTATATGTCTAGAAACTGAAATTCAAGAGTCTATTTAATTTATGATCATGTACACTCTTAAAAAATAGACACACAATTAAGGTGGGTCCCACAATCCCAGGGCAAAAGTCAGAAGCAGTTGCTCATTTGAATGCAAAAACTATGAGATAAAAGGAAAAGAATGAGTAATTGCATGCCACATAAGGACCTCCTTTTACAACATATGTCATAAATAAATTATTTCAAATTAATTTGATGCTTAAATGCTTAAATGAGTAGAAAGAATTACTAGCATAGGATCATTATAACAAAGAATTGCTAGCACAAGATCATTTAAGCATCTTCCTTTAAATGATGGGTCAGCTATATGACAAATACTATTAGGGTTCTAAATGAGCACACCACTAGGCATGTTAACAACTAGGCTATCTAGGCTACGGAAGAATGTTCATAAGTAGGTTATTCCAAAAATCTAAATGCTAAGTATGAAGGTGATATCTGTTTATGTCCAAACAAGTTATTCCAAAATATGAGCCTAGCATATTTACAAAATAGTAGTCCAATATGTGAGCGGAGCATAAAATAAAATAAATTATGTATATAGAATATAAAATTAAATAAATATTTTGAGAAAAGAACTAAAAATAACAGTGTTACCTCTTCTCAATCTTGATTCCTCGAATCAATTTTTCTTTCCTTTTTCTTCTTTTTGTCTCTGGTTCTGGCATGAGAGAGTGAGAAGAGAGATGGTTCAGGCATGAGTGAGTGAGAGGAGAGAGAGTCAAGTGGTGAATGACTTTTCTTTCTTTCTTTGTTTTTTGCTTTCATCTTCTCAAATCTCCAAGCCATTGCTGATTGACTCCCCAAAGAGGCCACTGCCTCAATTTATCAAAGAGCCCACCGCGTTGCTAATAACATAATTTAGCTAAATATTTTATTTATTTATTCAATAATTTAATAATTTCGGTTTCGTATAACGTTCTCCAAATACTACAAAATTAATGCAGGGTTTAGTGATCAATGAGAGAAGTACTAGAAAATTATCTATTTATTATTTTAATATCTAGAATAAAAGAACTAAAATTTTAAAGTAATTAGAAGAATAATTTTAATATTATAAAATTAGCAAATTTGAGAAAATTTTTTTGCGCTTGTAAGGAAAATTTATAAAAACCATAAATATTAGAAAGTAATAATTGTGAAGACTGAATGTCATTTGGAATTGCGAATTTAAAGTTACATCCACAAAAAATTATTTCGGTGTATAAAATTGACTTCAATAGTCTTATTTGACACAATCAGACTTAAAAGAGGAATACTGATAGCACGAATTTTGGATCATTACATTTGTTGTTTCGGATTCTGATCGACCTTTTCTTTTTCGTAGCGAGTTGGTCCCATCTCTATGAACTCTCCGACTAATGATGAAGGGGATGAAACTTTTAACTCTGAACAAAAATTAATGATCAAGTTCCACACTTGTACCACTGGGGTAAGGCTTTCTTTGCTACTTTTTTATTTTTCTTTCTTATTCTCTATTTTTTTTTTCTTCCCCTTTTCTTTTTTTATCTTTTCTGACGTTTGTGTGCTTTTGACTTTGCAGTACAATTTCAAGTTTCAGATCATTAGGGAGCAATAAGTTTCTTTCTACCATGCGGGCCAGCCAATAGTGCTGCCATGGCATGGCCTGGTAAGAGGATCACCTTTCTGTCCTGATTTCCACACTTACAACAACATTATTAATTGATAACCGCAACCTTTCCGCTAACGAATCCTCCAGTTACACTAGGCTAAAAAGCGTGCGGTAGTTTTCAAATACCATTGTATCTTAGCTGGGGCTCCTGTTGCCAGGCTTCCATAGGCATCTTCGTAGACTCCTTGGGCTGCATGGCATCCTTTCAAAATGCCATGACATTCTACTAGAAGTCAAGCGTTTTGGAGTGTGCGTCGAGACTCTCCTAGGAATAACTCCTACGAGGAAGTGTTTGCTTTCAAGTTCACGTTGTAGTCCTCACCGAATCCGTAGTCTGCTTGAACTCCTTGAATCATTTTTTTGTACGTGTGTTAAACCAGTCGAATCACAGATTCCTTGTGACACTTAGAACACATGACTTTACCATAATGTTTAAAGCAACCATTGTAACTCTAATTTAGATGTAATACTCGTATACAAAAGATTAATAAAAGAGTTTTATTCATCTACATGATTAGTGCACATTTTTTTGTTGTTATTCAGTACTAGAATGTTGATTTACAAATCCAAGCTGACACAGTTCTTTGCTCAGTATTAGGTTGCTAGGGTATCACCTCCTACCTCCCAACAAAACAAGTCAAAAGAAAAGAAAAAATTATTACTACCCTCGACTGAAAATTTCTAAGGGTAGTACTTCTTGAGAAATTTTTTATTAATGGGCGTCATTAGAATTTTGCCATCAGATTTGGCCAATCTGTAAGCTCCATTGAAGTAGATAGATTCCACCACGAAGGATCCTTCCCACTTCGGTTAAAACTTGCTTTTGGATTTGTGGATAACAATCATAGGGTATCGTATTATCAGGACTGAGTCCCCTTGTTTAAATACATGTTCTTTAACCCTTTTGTTGAAAGCTTTGGAAATTCTGGCTTGGTAAAGTTTGATACTTATTAAGCTTGAAGTCTCTTCTCATTTAATACTTTCAACTCCTAAAGGCGCAATTTGTGGTTATTCTCAGCAGTCATCTCCAACACTAAGGAAGTATGGAGCGATGGTATTTGGATTTCCAAAAACAAGACTGCTTCACAACTGTATACCAAGGAAAATGGATTTGCATTCGTGGGAGTCCACATAGTTGTGCGATATGCCCATTAGCACTCACCCAACTTTTCATGCCAATCCTGCTTATTTTTCTAAACGAGTTTGATCATTGTTTTATTGAATGCTTCTACTAAGCCATTTGCAGTAGGGTTGTAAGCCGTTAATGCGAGACTTTTGATTTTGAATTTGTTGCACAACTTGTAGAATGCTTGGCTTACAAATTAGGTCTGTTGTCATGAACTATCCTTTGTAGCATGCCAAACTGGAAAATAACATAATATTTTATGAATTTAACCATGTTAGAGGTTTTTACTTCTTTTAGTGGTATAGCTTCTGACCATTTAGAGAAGTAATTAGTAATCATGAGGATATACTGATGACCTTTTGATGAAGGAGGGAAGGTATGTCAACTACATCAATACCCCATGCTTCAAATGGCAACAATGCAACTATAGGATGTAAGTATTCTGACGGTCTATGAATGTAATCAGCGTGAATCTGACATGCATAACATCGCTTGGTGTTGGCCATGGCATCTGTCAGCATTTTCAGACAATAATAATCCATTCTTTATAACCGGTCCCAAAGTTTAGGTCCAGATTGATGGGCTCCACATATGTCGTCATGGGCTTCTCGTAATACCATCTGTGCTTCTTTACAAGATAAGCACATGAGTAAGATCCCATCATATGACCTTCGATATAACTGTTTGATAGCCGTTTTGTAAAAGTAGCTACTTGCTCTTCTTTTAATGGAAGTAGTTTCTTTTGGGTCTTCAGAGAGAATACCATAAAGTACAAAGTCTATAAAAGAAAATCTCCAGTTCCTTAGTTCCAAGCTTGACGAGGCTCCACAAGTTTCTTTACTTTTTAAACTTGGCTTGCCACCTTTATTAATTTCCAAGGCTTGTTTTAGGTGCTATAAATTTTGACTATCAACCGAGATTCTTTGTTCTATCTTGGGTGGCAACTCTAAGGTAGCAGCTAGAGATGCCAAAGCATCTGCATGTATATTATTTTCTCGGGGTGCGTAGTCAATGAAGAATCCTTGGAATAATTTTTCTAAGGATATTGTGGCTAGATGGTATAGAATCAAGTCTCTATTCCTCACGTCGTATTCACGTTTAACTTGACTGTCACTAACTTTGAGTCACCATAGACTTTAAGGTATTTTACCCTCATTTCTTCGGTTATTTGCAATCCAATGATGAGAGCATTATATTCGACCATGTTGTTTGTGCACATCATGGTCAATGAATACATATAAAGTAAGATATCATTTTCAGGAGATATAAAGGCTATTCATGTTCCATCAATTACTCTTCCTTTCAGTTCCATTCTCGCAGCACCATTAAAGAATATTTGCTAGACTCCATCTTGTGAAGTACAATTTGCTATCATCACTTCATCTGGGATGGTTTCGTACAACTTAGAATTTTCATATATTGGATGATCAGCCAGAAAGTCTACTATAACTTGTCCCTTCACTATTTTCTGAGGCACAAACTTCATGTTATATTGCGACAGTAGTAGTGCCCATTTAGCTAGCTTGAGTTCAACGAACTTGGTTGTGTCATTAATATTTTTATAAAATTTACTTTGGATATTACATTGGTAGTTTGACCCACCAGGTAGTGTCTCATCTTCTGAATGGCGATGACTAAAATCATGCACTCTTTGTTTATTGGAATGTACCTGTGTTTAACATCGATCATTGCTCAACTTAGATAGCAAATTGCCTGTTCGTGCCCTTCCTCATTAGTTTAAGCTAGTAAAACTCCTAGGGCATAGATCCATCGCTCTAACATAGAGAAGAAGTGGCCTACTAGAAATCGGAGCCGCCAGCACTAGTGGAATAGTCAAATATTGTTTGATATTCTCCAGAACTTCTTGGCATTCAGTGTCCCATACAAAAGACACATCTTTTCATTAATTTGGAGAATGGCTGATGTTTTCCAGTTAAGTTAGCAAAAAAGTGGCAGATGTTTGTTAGACGCCCTTGTAAGCCTCTCAGTTCTTTAATGTTTCTCAGATGTTGCATATTTTGGATTGCTTTTACTTTATCCAGGTCTAAATGGATTCCTTAGGATGTTACCATGAACCCTAAAAATTTTCCACTTGACACCCTCCATAAATAATTTTGTAGGATTTATTTTTAATTGATGCGTCCTTATTAAATCGAATACTGTTCATAAGTCTTGAACGTGATCATTTTTGTTCCAACTCTTTACCGCAATGTCATCAACATGACATTCCATGATTTTTTGTAAGTGATTGTGAAAGATGGTTATCATAGCCCTTTGGTATGTAGCTCCTTCATTCTTTAGACCAAAGGCATTTACAATGTAATAGTAAATTCTTTGCAATGTTCGAAAAGACGTATGTTTTTCATCATCAAGATACATTTTGATTTGGTTATATCCAGAAAAGTCATCTATGAAAGACATTCTTTCAAAATTGTGTGTGTTATTTATCATAATTCCTGTGATCAGAAGCGAAAGACGGTCTTTTGGGCAGGCATCGTTTAAGTCACTATAATCAATGCAAACTCTAAAATTTTTATTTTTTTTCATGAGTAGTATGATGTTAGCCAACCAATTGGGATGTTGTTCTTCATGAATGAATCTATAAGTCTTCAGTTTCTTGACTTTGGCTTCAATCGCTTGTTGCATTTTGGGTTTGAACTTCCATTGTGGTTGTTTCACTGGTTTAGTGTCATCTCGAATATTAAGATAGTGTTGGGCGATCCGGATCCAATCCTGGTTTATCTCATAGTTCCATACGAAAACTTCCATGTATTCACGAATGAGTTCGATCAAATTTTGTAATTCACTCTGGTCTAAATTCTTACTCATAAATATGGGTCTTGATCACTCCTCATAATTACTTGGATGACTTGCTTATCTGTAAGAGATTCCCATTGCTCAAATCTTATTTTCCACTAGGCATCCATCTTTTGAGCCCATGCTAAAGGGTTGTCTGTATTTTCTTCTTCATGTGGACCAATGGAGACAGGTGCCATATTCGCTAATAAGTTTAAATAGTTCGCTCAAACCATAATCCGAGTTGGCATCAAATGACGATGATGACTATAGGTTCATGCTTTCCGAGGAATTTTCATTTATTACATTTATCTTGGATTTAGAAGAAATATACCCCAAATCATGTTTAGTTTGCTGTAGTAATCCAAGCTTTTCCCTTAAGGAACACACGATTATAAAAGAGTTATTCTTCCTTGGTTTAAACACAATCCTTATCCTTTCGTGATATTGTATCCCATCATCTCCATGAGTCGTGGGAATTTGGCCCATAATGATCAAACTATGGGATGTCTGATTCATCTTTGGTACTACTAGAGTTTGGTTTCGGTTTGGTAGTAGACTTGCCAAAGACAATTGGGTCCAATTACACTTGGATCATATGATAAACATGACATCATTAGGATCCTCTATCATTGAGTTGTTTAGTGAACTTGAGTGTACTAATATATGTAATCCCGGTGTTTTGTTAAGTTTATTGATTAAGGTCTTCTCACTATCAGTTTCTAGAAAAAACATACTCAAAAGCTGAAATTTTATTAAGTACCCATTCATCTTCAAAAAAGACGTCAGTGTTGGTTGTTACATCATTTAATTTTATTACAAGAGGGTTTAGGTTTACCGAAGCTTTTTTTGAAACATTGTTGGGCTCTGCATCTACTTCATTTCCATCATCGGTCTCATCCTCTAGCTCATCTTTATATAGGTTGGCATTAATAAAATAATTTTCAACTCCTTTAAGATGTTGTCTTTATGCGTAGATTATTTTGACCACCCCCTGTGTATCCACGTATTTCAATGCAGCATTAAACGGACAATGAGGTGGAGTGAATCCATGGCCTTTCTAGTAGTAGATTGTAGGATGTATCAACGTTTATGACATGACAGTTAACCCCCATCTTGAGATCTTTGATTTGATATTTCAACCAAACTTTTCCAATGGCCGGCTACTCTATGTGTTGAAACTATGGATTGTAGTGGTGGTGATAGACAACTTACGAATTGGTATGTGCAGAAATTGCATTAAGCTTACTGGCATGATGCTCAAGACTGAACCCGAATCGATTAGCAACCTTTCAATTTTTGTGAATATGATATAACTTATGTAATGTTCGTGACTGGAATTCTTCACCAACATATCTTTGGGTGAGAAGGTTTTGTTGGGTAGGGAGGAAACTTGATGGTAAGAGCAACACTATTCATTTGTAGGCAGAGGGGCTTGAGTGAAAAATATCTTCGAATCAGCTAATACTTTGCAGAGGCATCTCTAATTTCTTTAGATAGACGCAATAGCTCATGCATGGTGATTTGGACAGGAATATTCGCTAACTGTGCCATGATGTTGAATTTAAATGGAGTTGAAAGATCTTTCGCAGCCCATTTTCTCAAGTACTTGTCGAACACTCTCTTTATGTTTACTTTTATCTGAAGGAGGTTCAGGTGTTTACACAGATGTAATAGAATCTTTACTAGGACCTGACTGATGGTCATCAGAGTTAATTGTATTATACTATTTCAGGTATTGTTTACCTAATCCGGTGCCAGCAGAACACGCAGCCTCTGCTATAAAAACGATATGCTCTTCATCAGAGTCAGTCAATAAGCTAGCAGAAGTATTAATAATTTCGGCTTACTCTTGAAGTTCTTTCCATGTATGGGCCCGAATAGAACCCATGTTAGATTCAATCTCGGCACATAGATTATGTCTACACGTCTGTAATAACATGAACAGTGGCATTTCTTAGGGGCCTAAGCGACAGATTTCTGAATCTCTTAATGAAGTCTTTTACTGTCTCTTCTTTCTTTTGTTTTTCTTCAATTAATGTAGGCATAGATATTTCGGTGTCATCCTCGTAGAAATGAGTGAGGAACTGAGCCTCAAGATCTGTCCATGAATTGATGGACCCTACTGGTAAAGTTCGAAACCAGTTGAAAACAATATCTTTTAGGGATCCTATGAATAGCTGGGTCATAAGTGTATCATTTCTTATAACATTTCCTATCAACAGATGGAAATAGTAAATGTGTTGATTTGGTATCCCTTCCCATAATATTTATCAATGGTTAGAACTCGATAATTATCGAAAAAAGGGATTAACTCTCATTTGGGAGGGTACGGACATATGATTGCAGCTTTCTGCAAAACTTTTTGTGAGTTAATGCATCCAACTTTGTTTGAATGTCCTCCAATACCATATATTTAATCTTATCAGATTCTTTGTTTATATGGAAGTCGGACTCATCTTTTTTGTCCTTGTGATTAAAATCTTCTTTGTCCTTGTGATTATTATCTTATTTGTTTTTATTTTTGAATCCCGATCCTTCAGCCTTAGCATCAGGGATTTGACCTGACTACATTTTTGCCAACTGATGTAGTTGGGTCAAGATGACATCCATGTTCGCCTTCTATTGTTTTAGCAGTGCTTGCTATTGCTTGGATAACTCTTCTTGTGCCTTTAGTCTTTGTAGTAAACTTCCTACATCATCACTAATGGTATCGACCGAAACAATTATTTGGTAAGATGAGTCAGACATCTCACATGACGCGCATGCAGAGTGTCAGTCAATATCATCCTCCCCTTCTTGCAATTCATGGAGAAGTGAGAACATCATGACCTAGATTTGCTGACCTGGCCCGGGACCGGATATGATGGTACACTCTATCGCTATCATCGCTAGAGTAACCATCAAGGGACGAGGCTGCATTGGCCACCCTTGTGTCGGATTTTCCCGTCCTACTATGTTGATGATTATGTGACCTAGCTCTCTTTTTCTTTGAAACTTTTTGATGTAGTAATGAGATCCTTATGGGATGGTCACTACTAACCTCAGAATAGGTTGGTTTGACGATAACCAGCTAAAGACAGAAGATCGAGCCGGTAAATAGCCTCCGTTCATATTTTTCCGAACTTGGCATAGTCGGTCAAAATGGTTTGTAAGTCTTTCATGGGTATAACAGACTTATGTTCGCTATCAGCATGAATATCAACTTTGCTAGGTTTCTTAGTTTCGTCTTGGCACCTACTGACTTTGCCATAATACCCTTTAGCCTCGCAAGGCTTATTTAGTTCGCTGGATCTTTTGAAAGTGACAGAGTTATTAATTTCGCTAGGATACTTCATAACATCGCCGGACTTGTTAGGTCCATTAGGCTTTTTGCTAGCCTCACCCACGACGTCATAGGTGTGTTTGTACTTTTCGTTGTTTCTAACACGACCCTCATTTACTTTAGCACTTCCACTTAGCTTTCTAGTTAGATTAGCCTGCTTCTTTGCTTTGCTATTGGCGGCAATGACTTGGTAGAAGGCTTTCTTCCGCTCTTTGTTACTGAGGGATTAGTTCTAGATGTTGTGGCATGAGCAGAGGAAGATGCACTCGCTTGGACTATGTTCATCGTTGCACTGGTAGCCATATATTGTTGTACTAGTGTTCCTGTGCTAATTGCCTCCAATGGAAGGGGCAAATCCATGGGTATATATGGATTGGACCTCTACTCTCCTGGCTTTGTGGAAATAACTAGTTTTGAATAGAGAGATGGAGTTGTTGTTGTAGAGAAAATTTTCTTACTTGACTTGGTCAAATTCAATTACCAGGGTATCGATTGTAGCGTTCATCGCTACATTGCTAGATTGCAGCATGAACTCCTCGTTGAGAAAGGAGCGACTCCACAACGGAGTCGCCAGTTTGTTTCCGTCATTTATAACGTCAAATTTGAAATTTGCTAGTGACAATAGAAAACACAACAAAAGTTGGGATTTTGAATTGCAATACTCGAGGTTTACTTTCTTTACAATGAAAGCAAAGTTACAATCTTTGGATTCTTTGATTTTAGGGAGTGTGATGACAGAAATATGATCAGAGCGACTCTTTTTTACTTCCATTGATGATCCAACAAGAAACTTGAAGTACTTAAATTCTCCATTCTTTTCTCTGTGAGTTTTTAATGCCTTTTTTTGGACACTTGGCGTCATTTTTATAGTTGGAGGGTGTCACAACTATTCCCTCAATTTACAAAAATCGTGGTAGTTGGTTGACCTCGATCGGATGTACTTGAATCCCATTTGGCAAGGTGAATCATAAGACTGGTTGGTTTCTTTAGGCGAGGTTAACTTTTCTTTTTGGCGAAGCTAGTCTGGCTCGGCGAATTTAGTTTTTTTAAGCTTCTAGCGAACCTAACTTACTTTGTTTGGCGAAGATAATTATTTTTAGCTTTCGGCGAAACTTGCCAACTTAATCATGTGGATTTGGTCCTCTTTTAGCTTCCAGCAAGGCTAACTTATTGACGAAGTAAATTTAGCTCCTGATGGGGTGAATTTTAGCTCCTGGTGGGGCCAATTTGCTATTGAGATTAACCCTATCTTGGTAGGACCAACTTGTTTTTGGCAGAGCTATCCTTTCAGTGAGGCCAATCAGTTATTTTGTTAGCTCTTAGTCTATGAATTTTAACAAATTTCACCAAATACAGTCGTTAATAGCCTATAGTTGTTGTTAGTTAGCCCCCAGAGAAATTCACGTGATGGAGAGAATGGTGGAGACAGTATGTACTACCTGCGGCCGAACTGCTTGAGCACATGCACAGAGTGATAAGGCTCGACTACATACTGTATCTTCAGAATACCCATATAAAAAGAAACTTTCTTGAAAGAATGAGTCTCTTTGTAAGTCCTGTAGGGATCTCAAGTAACCTCCAAGTTTTGGTAGATATAAAACCTAATTAAATATCATACATGTTTAAAAAGTATTAATTAATTAGACATATTGTACAATACTTAATCTCATTTGGTGTGAGTTGGTCAAGTCATGATCGAATTGTCCACACATGTGAACGATGCATATTGTTGTTCTATCTGCTCAACTAGCTACAAGCTGCTCAACTAGCTACAAGCATATGATTCATCTGCTTTAACAGAACGACTCAACACAGCCATGAACGATGGGAAATGGCTAAATATTTAAGCTTGTAGCAATATCAGATACCCAACAATCTATGCCACCCGAGCTCAAGAAGCAAGTCCAAGTTGCTTATGTAACCAAAGAAGAGCTCAAGCACCCCAAGCAAACATATGGATGTTTTCGAGATCGTGTCGGAGAGTTAGGTAATCGATCGACACTATTGTACTGCTCTTGTCCCCGAAAAGAGTGCATCTAAAAAGATAGAGCAAATATGCCCTTGTAGCACAGCAAATCCTACGCTCACAGTCGGTGTCAACTACATTACGAAAATGCTTTCTTAACCAAACAAGACGGACTGATGCGCTACCTTTTGTGTTGATCTGATTAAATCTTCGGAGTAACTGACACCCAAAGAGTAAGTAACCAGGTCCACAGCTACACAAACATCTATTCCTTCTGGTTGGCATACAAACTTTCCTATCACGGGCAAACCAATTAAGCAAGAAACATCGTCCAGTGTGATCGTCATCTCACCAAACGACATATGAAATATATTTGTTTCGGAATGCCATCTTTCAACAAATGTAGTTATCTCAATACTATTAATATACCGGTAGGAGCAGATGACCAATGGATATAAAGAAGAGTTGCGTATTAACTCTATAAACCGGATGTTGGGCTATGTTGTCCCCAACAACTATGAAGTAATTTTATTCATGTGATTAATACATCAAAGTGGATCTCACTCCTGTGTATATAACTTAGTAATAACATATGCACAAACTAACATTTGTAAATGGTTTTAAATAATAATTAATTACCTTATCCTTTGAAATAAAGAAAGCAATATGCATTTGAAGCTCTTAAGCAACAACAAACCCATTGGTCCTTCTTTTATCGGCACTTGAATTTCTTCTTCAAAATCCTTATCATCAGTATTATCTCCCTCTTGGCTTGCACTTCTATATATTAGTAACTTCTATATATTTGTAAGGGAAGAGTCACCATATTTATTTCATGCGGCACAACCACATCATCTTGTCTTTCTGGCATGGAATGATTGATCGATGGTTGAGATACAACTTTCTTTATCCTCAACGATGCCATCGGTCGTATACAAGATAATTGTGGCTAGTCTGTCTAAGGAATTCAAATATTATGTCGTTAATTAATGTAAATTCTTTAATATTTAACATCTATCATAACAATGGCTTGTCTATAAAAAAAATTAACTTAAGGAAATAATTTGACAAGAAATTTTCATAATCGAGCACCTGAAAAAATTGCATTAACAAGGACAACCAAATAATTCACCTTTTATCTACAACAAACAATGGAAAATCTTAGAAACTCTAACATACTTCTCTAATTTGGTTTATACTTAATTTAACAGATCTCTCATTCTATGTTTTGCCAAGAAATTTTTTGCATTGGCGAAACAAATTCATAATAATATCAGCTTTCTTTTTCTCCATATCATCAAAATTTATCTTAATTTATCATCTTTTGAGTTATAAATTTTATACTAATATGCTACAATTTATGTTATATTATGCCCATCTTAGATTTGTCTTTTTTACTTTTCACATGATATTTTCCATATAATCAATTTATCCAATTTTAAATAATAAATATAACCACTTTCAAAAGAACCTAACCCTCACAATACATACACCAAACAATGATCATGTATATTATCTTCTATGTATAACAAAATTTTTAAACACCCATTAAGTCAAGCATGCAAAGTTCAAAACTACAAGCCAAAAATAAAATTATTAAAGATCAAATTAACAAAAAAAATCAACTTATGTATCACAACTTATACTTCATCAAAAAGAACAGACAAGCAAAGATGAGCGGAGAGATGCAGCTGTCGGCTCTGGTGAGGAAGCAACGGTGACTGCAGGGCGATGGTTTTGAAGAGTGTGGCGACAGGTGCTAGTTATAATGCTAGGATGTGGGGTAGAGGGGCAACGACATGGGTGGCGGTGCCGTGGCTAGGGCAAAGTGGAGTTGGGAAGGCAGAATAAATGAGTGGGCTTGACGATCACGGTGTGCTCACTTGCGGAAGAAATAAGAAAGGTAGTTGTACGGAAATTGTGGTGGGCAAACAAAGAAACAATAAGAGGTGTGCTTTCTAAGAAAGGTGGGCTCACTTGAAAAAGTGGTATTCCCTAAAAAGGGGAGTTTCTAGATGGGCACAGGAAATCTCCTAGTGAGCCCACTTTTCCTAGTGTGCACATGGCCCTAAATCAAAATTTTGATTTTTTCCTAGTGAGCACGCATATATCCCCTAAATACCCTCACAACCTCCTTTCTCCCTCCGATCGTTCCCCAAAACCCAAACTCCTTTCTCCCTCCGATCGTTCCCCAAAACCCAGGCGCGAGCCCGGTCCGGTGGTCTCTCTCTCGAGCCTCTCGCTCGGATTCTCTCTCTCTCGCTCGGATTCTCTCTCTCTCTCGCTCGGATTCTCTCTCTCTCGCTCGGATTCTCTCTCTCTCTCTCTCGGGTTCTCTCTCTCGGGTTCTCTCTCTCGCAAAGGTCGCGCGAGCTTTGCCCTGTCTCTCTCTCTCTCTCGGGTGGCTCGGGTGGAGTCCGACCTCTGCACAAGGTCACTGTCTCTCGTCTCGCCGACGCCTAGGGACGCCGATCACATCCGGGACGCGGTCTCCGATCCGGGACGCAGTCTCCCTGCCGACTCTCACTCTCGATTTAGGAGCTCTGGATCTAGGAGTGCAGGTAAGGAATTTGTTATTTAAATTAAATAAAATTTACAAATGGATTATGATTTTAGATAGATTGATTTGTTATTTTATTTTTAGTGGGCAGTATATGTCCTATACTTTGATTGGGAAATTTTTAACTATATGTCCTATATTTTGATGGATACTAAGGAAGCATGATAATGTCATGTCTTCTATATCAAAATCAAAATTTGCAGGTTTTTTTTTGTTATTTTCTAGAAAATAAAAAAATATATTAATCAATATCAAGATTATGGATTAATCCATCAAATTACGTGTTGATCATGTCATGTCTTACAAAATTACAATTTTATTATCAAATTAATATTTCTATAATATCAGAAAAAATTTTGGGATGAGATTATAAACTATATAAACTACTAATGAGCTAATGTGAGATGAAATTTTGGGATGAGATTTTTTATAAACTACTAATGAGCAAGATTATAACTAATTTTTATAATTGCATGTTTTGTAGCGAATGAGAGATGAAATTTTGTTCACAAGTATATTCATAAAATTCTCGATTTAGGTAGATTTATGATATCATATCCGCAATACTGGATGAATCAATAAATATCAGCAATGTTGGCACTATTCCGATGCCAATATTATAAAGTTTATATCATATTGATACCTCAAAAGCCAATTCAATGTTCGTGCTACTTATTGGTTTTGGTTTAAATTTAAAACCTTGGATAAAAAAAATCTTAATTAAAAAAATAAAAGAAAAAAAAGTTTTATTGAGAGGCAAATGTATGTAAACAGATATGAGCATGACCCCTAAGTTTTAAAACCAACTTCAATGTCTTGATAGAATTTTGTTGAACCCATGTTCTGCTGAACCGCGTGAAATTGTTGCCACTGGATACAATTTTTGACCTTTATTACAAGCTTTATGAAATTTTGTGCTTTGTGTTTATCTTATTTAATTTAATAGATTTAGATAGGCAAATATATATAGCATATGGTGATTTTTGATGTTCGATTATTGGTAATTTAAATTTGTCAATAAAATCGTTGGTGATTTACAGATGGATCCGGCGCAACCATCTCGGATTCGCCCAACAGCCTCGAATAGGAGGAAAAAAACAGGGATTCGTCCAGCCGTAGATCCCAACATCCCTGAAATCCGTGACGAACCGAATCCACAAGTTGATGCTGCCACAGAGAGTCTTGCGTTACACATTCCCCGAGGTGTATCGCAAGAAAGTTATGGTAACGATGAGACAGATTCTGAAGAAGAGGAAGTGTCGCCAATAAATGGAGGACCATATGATTTATCTCTGTTGAAGAGTTTCAGAACACATGTTGCTTTCTTCATATCTAAGAATGAGGTAATATATTATTAACTTTTATTTAAACTTTATCGTTATTGATGTTTATTTAAATTTTTTTCCTTCGTTATCATTTCAGGAACGAGATCCATTACGGTGCATAAATCACATGAAAAAAATCAACACATGGCCTCTAGAATCTGAAGAGCCAAATACTCGTTTTGTGCAGTATATCCGTAATTCCTCTTTATATCCGCTCACATTATGTTCTTATCAGTACATTAGTAGCGTAGAACTAACAGCATTTGTCGAGCGTTGGCATCCAGAGACGAATACTTTTCACTTGTCATTTGGAGAAATGACGATCACTCTTGATGATGTCGCATGTCTCCTTGGGTTGCCAGTTACAGGAAAGTCTGTTAGCCTTTCAGATAGAACAGATGGACTGATTGCAGTTGAGCAACTTACTGAGTCATTGGGTGTCGGGTATAATGAAGCTTTTCAGGAGTTGAATACGAAAGGTGGAGCTTCAGTTCGTCTTGATTGGTTAAGAGAACGTTTTAGCGGTGTCACAGACGCGGATACAGAACTGAAAATATTATGTGCTGTCAGAGCATACTTACTTTACCTCCTTGGGTGTACACTTTTTGGGGACAAGAGCGGCACAAGGGTCCCTGTTGACTATCTCGCACTTTTACATGATGTCGAGAATGTGCATACATATGCGTGGGGTGCTGGAGCCCTAGCGTATTTGTACAGACAGCTCGGTCTCTCCTCACGAGCCCATGCGGCTCAGATGTCCGGATATTTAACACTGCTGCAGGCGTGGATCTTCGCTCACTTTTCGTCTTTAATGCCGGTATTAAATGGTGGATATAGACTTGACCAGCCACAAGCATGCAGGTGGTTGAGCAAACGGGACAACAAAGTGTCCTTAGAGCATGTCAGAGCTGTTAGGGATAGGCTAGACACACTGACGGTCAACGAGGTTAGGCAAACTGTCATTCTATTTGGTATTTTTCTCTAATTGTTCATAATTCCAAATTTCCATTTTAGTTTTCATAATGAGATGATATTGCAGGTGACATGGGATCCATATCGGTCCTTTAGGGAAACTCATCCATTTCAGGAAGTATGCTTCTATATGGGTACATTAAAAATGAAGGATATTGTCGAGCCTTATCACCCTGTACGGGTGTTACGACAGTTTGGGCGTCGTCAGTATATTCCGCCTCCACCGTTCAGACCTATTCGAGAAAAACGTGGACTTACGAGCAAAAGCTACTCGGTGACATATGGACATACTGAGCAAATGTGGCTTAGTTGGTTAGATCATGTACTTGCACAGGAGCATCGAGGCGTAGAGGCAAGTACACCTGGCGAGTGCACGCATGATTATATGCTGTGGTATGAGAAGGTATCTCGCCGCTTTATAGGTGCGTCCATCCATTCCTCGAATCAAGAGGGAGCAGCGCAAGATGTCCCGCAGACAAATAGAGAAGATGTCCCGGAGACAAATAATGATGAGGTAATATTTAGTTTTTTTATTCTTTGTTAATAAATCAGGTTTAATCATACTTATATATGTATTTACCCTGATATATGCAGAGAATTCAAGAAACTATAGCAATTATTGATCCCTTCTTAGAGGCAGGCGAGACCAGAACCAAGAAGAGTTCGCTCTATCAAGCCCTCGTAAAGATCAAATCAGTTCTAACTGGGTGCAAACAAACTGATATTCACACAGTAGCACAGCCCGTTGCGCAATCCCCCTCCGATCCAGCGAGCTCTTCAAGACGTCGTCAACCCGCAAGGAAGCAACCCGCTCGGAAGTCTAGAAGAATATAGAATTTGATGTTATTTTGTAATATCAGTCGCAAATCCAAAAAAAATGTTAGCTTGGAACTAATATTATGATTTAGTTTGTTGTTTTTCTTAAATCAAGTTGTACTAAATGATTCAAGTTATATGTATTAGTAACCTACCACATGATCTTGAAAGTTTTATGATTTTGTCTGATTATAATGGTTGCAATTATTGTGATTTAATTGGGATTTATATCCCAAGATGTTACAGTTGAAGAAAAAATGTTAGTGATGCACAGTGAAGTGATCTTTTGAAACAAAAGTGTATACAGTTATGTTTCATGTTACTAACCTTCACTAACCTTCACACAGTATTTGTAACATGTGATGCTCATTTATCTTTTTGTTCAATTGGTTTCTATATATGGTGGTTTTGGAAATAATTTGTAGTCTTTTATTAAATTTTGGTTAAATTTTCCTGTTGGAGGAATTATGAATCATTGCACGCATGCACAGTGAAGTTATCACAATAGAGTTTTTCACTTATTTTATTTGACTTGTTCGTCATCATATTTAGCTCAGAAATGTTATTTCTCGGCCACCCAATGCTTTTATTTAACTTTCTCCTCCTGTGGGGGTAAGTGATTCACTGTGCTATGTTTAATTTCTATATATGTTGTTTAATTGATCTTTTAATTTTGCTCACTTAGGTATCCTTGTACGCACCATCCACTATGGCTATCTCCACATTGTAATTAATTTTGAATAAAGCGGATGAATGAGTTTTGCTGTTATCATTGTTATACGATTCCATTCATTCCAATCAAATCGAATTAATTTGTTTGTTGTTCAGATACTGGGCGTATATCGTTAAATATTCCAATCAAAACTATGGATCTTAAATTAAACTATATAGATTGGCGAAGTTGTTTTTCGGAACGCCGTATAACTTGGTTTCTATAACAATATCATTCATCCGGGCTTCCAGAACCGGATCAAATATAGAACATCCGGGACTGTAAACCCGAATGATGAGATAGAAATTTTGATGTATCCATCCGGAGTAGACACACCGGACAGAGAATATTCATCCGGGTTTACAGTCCCGGACAAATTACCTCTGTCCGGGCTGTATAACCCGGACAGAACGTTTTTGTCCGGCACTGAAAGCCCGGATTGTGGGGATAACCATTTAAAAAAAGCCGACCAACAACAGTCTATAATATCAAGTTTTTCGTATCAAAATAAATAAACAAAATAGGTTGTGACTATTTAAATTTAAAGCTATTACTGTTTAAATTCAAAAAAGGTTGAGACTATTTAAATTCAATCATTTTTAACATTTTATTAATCAAACTTATATACTCTTTGAAACTCATTCCAATATTAAACTTTAACTTCTAATAACGCAAATGGGACCGAGCTCATAAAATAATGAAGAAAATAATAAGTATAATAACATGAGAAAGATAAACCATGAACGAAAGAAGAAAGCATATGCACATAGTTTATAATTTTCTTAATTTGAACGTTATCTTAATGAACTAAAGTACTTGAACTTAGGGTCATCCTAGCTTTCACATAGAACATGTAATTTTTTTTATGGCAGTTGATTAAAAAAAATATTGAAAATATGTCAAATTTAATCACTAAAGTTAAGTTATTAATTTCTTGATGACCTGAAAATATCCGATCCATTAATTTTTTAATTTTATTGTAGAAATCAAATTATCCATAACTACTATTATCCACAAAATAAAGAATATTCAATATGAAATAATAGAGGGAAAAAATTAGAAAAACGATGTTTTGTTGTATACATAAAAATCAATGAGTAAAAAAAAGAAAATTTTGTGTCGGTCCGGGCTATACAGCCCGGACATAATATCACTGTCCGGGGAGAACACACCGGACGGATTAATTATGTCCGGGGTGCATACTCCGGACAGATTCTGTCTATCTGGGGTATACAGCCCGGACTGTGTAATTTTGTCCGGGTTATACAGCCCGGACAGAATAATTTCTTCCGGGCTGTACACCCCGGATGTGTGGATAAAAAAATGAGGAATAAAACATCCGGGCTCGACATGCTGGGCTATTTATCTCCGTCCGGGTTAACAGTCCCGGATGTGCTATAGGTCATCCGGCTCTGTAAACCCGGATGACTGATACCCCGTGTCCAGTTCATTAACAACAACGGTATTTTGATTCAAAATTTTGTTATATAAACATATCAACAAAGGATTTATAAACATATCAAAATTTTGGTATATAAACTTGCCATGAAATACGCCAGTCATTAGCAACTAAAAAAATATAGTTTGGGACCCAATACAAGGCAACATAGGATTTATTGATACGGGACCTCTAACTTTGAATCCAAACATTGGCACCAAAAAAAAAGGATGCAAGTTAGAAGCTAACATGAAACTGCGATATATACCAGACTGAACTATTTTTTCATTTCATATAATTACAATTGTTAACTGTTTTGAACAAAACATGTACACAGAATAAGGTCATCCGCAGAATCATAGATTATAAGTCTATGATATCTTGTGTTGCAATATTCGTTGGCACAAGTTGCTTGAATTGTTCAATTCGTTCTATATAAAAATCTTGCCATCCAGTCGCAACCGGGTCACGATTCCGGTGCCAATTTAGCGCAATATTGGGAACTGGATGTCCTGCGTTTAGTTTAACCTGCATGATTTAAAGTTGTATTACGGATCTGTAATAAAATTCAAATGTAAAATATAAAGGAGTCAAAATTTACCGGGACAAAATGACATCCTCCAACGAAAGCCATACTCACTTCCTTGACCTGGAGAATTGAGGCCGGAGGCGGTAATCTTAGCGGTAGGAAAGTTAGGCATTGGGCATTGGAAATGAAAAATAACACTAAATTAAATCTCGACGCTATCAAATGACCCATCTCGGGCAAAGTCATCCAGTGGTCAGAATTTGGAAATTCTCTAAAATAGTTTATTAACTTTCGTAGCTCAACAAAACGATCAACACTTCCAAATAGACTAATGTAGGATAGCTCATGTTCGTCAAGCTCGGTTAGCAAGTCTCTGCGAATTTGACTCCACTGATCCTCCCCGAAGCCAAGGCTATCTGCGATGACTCTAAACCCACAATTTCCGTCCGACTTAACTTCACCAACATTACTGATATAGGGAAGAAAGAAATTAGGTAGCGATTCTTGATAACGAAATTTGGGTATGCTTGAATGGAATATGGGCTCGGCCTCCAAAATGAGGGGAAGTTCGGATACCGAAGCTTCCGCTGATGTTCTAAAACCAAGAGTGGATTCCTGTAAACAAAAATTTTAGAAGTTAAAAACAATATGAAATCCGTTGAGATATAATACTGCATATAAATGGTTTACCTTTTGCATAGGCTTTCGCTTTGGCATTAGCTTCGTCGGCCAACATTTTCTTTGAACAACCACTGCTTTCATCAATGGAGAACGACTAGCAGTTTCAGAAGCAATTAGCTCAAAAGCACAGGGATTCCGTTTTGTAGAGTAGTCGTGTTTCCTTTTCCGGCGCGCAACGTGTGGTGTCACCTTCGGAACAGGATCAGCAAGTGAAGAACTTGCTGGATTTGAAATTTCATTCAACTTCTTTAACCTTCGAGCTTGTTCCTCGTGATCACATTTAAGCAAGTTACAAATAAATACCTCCACATCTTTTTCGTAATTTAAACAATCAACAGCCGATGCTTTGACTGGGAGCATGTCAAGTTTTCGCCAATGGAGGTCAATGCAATCCAATGGGATTGCTCGATTATCTCTCTGGTACATTGCAATTTCATGGGCACATGGCAAGTTATGCGTTTGCCTAATTACGCAACCGCATTCAACTGCATCCACTCCGATAGTAGCCGCTCTTCGTAATTGATTCAAAATCAGATTTAATGCATGTATGGATATTACACCCAGGAGTTCTCTAAATTCTGGCAACATGAAATTTCGATTAAACATTGTAAGGCTTTTTTCAAAAGATGCCTTAATCTCAGTATGTTGCAATTCAAGTAAAGAGTGAATGTTGCTCCAGCAGTTTTCGAAGTTGCCTTGACTCGTTCGAAGTTGCCGCTTCAATTTTGCATGAGCACTCTCCGCTCGATTAGTTGTAACATTATCCCTGTGGAGACACGTATTTGTCCAGTAAGCAACAAATTTATCTTTATATGGATCCAACCAAGTCTTCGTGACATATTCAACTGCATCTGGATATGCTCGGAATTCATTCATGAGTAAAGTCCGAGTTGAATCGTACTCCTGAATAGTTTCAGATAACATTATCAACTTCCAAATTGAGAAAAATTTCTCCCATTCTGTTTTCTGTTCCAAATATTTTTTGCAATGAGCCAACACATTACGGTTGATATGCCATCTACATAGTAAATGCCGACTTGAAGGAAATATCGATTGAACAGCATTTACTAGTGCTAAATCTCTATCCGTTACAATCACACATGGATAAATTTCATTAATAAATAGTCCACGTAACTTATCAAGTGCCCATGCATAGTTTGATTCCCGTTCTCTTTCAAGAAAAGCGAAAGCAACACAGAATGACATATTCGTCGATGTTACGCCAACTATTTCAAGTAACGGGTACTTGTACCTGTTTGTTTTATAAGTACAATCTAGGATGATAACTCCTGGAAATGCACGTAGAAGCTCCACACCAACCGGATGTGCCCAAAAGAGGTCAGTTACTGCTTCAGTTTGGTTATTGCTGCGATGCCACTCAATATACTTGCATTCCGAAATTTTAAATAGCAAGTGTTGCATTTGCGTTCTACCCCCCTGTTCATTAACCCGAAGCTTGTGTCGTGCATTATAAATTGTCTTCATCGTTGATGCATTCTTCGGATCCTTCATCTTCAAAGATATCAGGATATCTTTTGGTCGTACATGACATTTCGACAACTCCATTACAACAGAAGTCTCGCTTTGGGTTAGTCTTCCTGCATATGAGTGTCCCTCAAGATATTCTGCTGCAAGATGATTATGCGTACCGCATATAACCATCAGTTTCCACTCAGACCCCTCCGCAGATGTTTGTTGACCCTTTAGCTTAAAGGGGCATCCACATTTTTTGCTACCCCTGAATCCTTCATCACCCTTTAATTTTTTGAATCTTGGACTTCCCCCTCTTTCACAACCAAACCAGATTCTTCCCTTCTTATAATGGCCTCCACTATCCGATTTTGAAACAATTATCACCAAACCTAACGTCTTTCCCGTATCACGAACCCAATTTGCAAGCTCTTCTCGATCTAAAAAAGTCTACAATTACATGTATTCAGTTAAACATCTCCACATTATATATTATATACACAAAATCTACTATATCATCGTACCTCACTTGTTGTGAATGCCGAACTATAATCAACAGCTATCTCGCTCTGATCTTGGTTACAATGTGTTGAAGGTTTATCCTATTAACCAAAGTACACATAATAGAATGATCATTAGAACGGCGGCAAAATCAAAATTGTTCTTCCTAATCGATCTCTATTTTAATTAAATCTATTCATTTTAAATTAAAACTTATAGAAATTAAAGTAAAATTATCGATTCATACCTCCAGTGACTTTTGATCGTCAAAAGAAACTATCGCCAAGTTGTGCAACTCCATTTTCTTCTCCGTCAACTCACGAAAGAAATTTTTTTATGTTCTTCTAGGGTTAGGTAATAAAAGAACCGATTTAAGCTAAATATAGATTTTTATTTTTGTATAGATGTTTGATTTTGAGAAGTAGATTTTTTTTTTTTTTTTTTTTTCCCCTCCCTCTTTTTCTCCTCACCGCCTGTCTTTCCTCTCGAGTAACGCGGGAAAAATGGGAAGAAGAAGAAGATAGTGGGAAGGGTATTTTGGACCTAAAGATTTAATGGCAAAACGGTAAAAATATAAGTTTTTTTAAGTGGGCTCACTAGGAGATTTCCTGTGCCCATCTAGAAACTCCCCTAAAAAGTAAGAGAAGTAAGGATAGAAACAAAGCTGGGGATTTGGTTGGCGGTATCGACCAAATTCAGGTTCACAATCCCAATCCCAATCACATGGTTCGGATCTTATTAGGCTTCTCCTCGGCCCGTCCTCTTCTGAACCTGATTCATCGTGATCATCGATTGAAGCTCATTCCGCCCCAGAGACCGAGAAATAACAGAAGTAATATGTCGAGCAACAGTGCTGGCGGCGGTGGCGGAGGAGGAGGAGGAGGAGGAGGTCGGGACCCGAGCTCAAACCCAATGGTCGCCAACTCCGACAACTCATCACTCAGGATTCATCCTCAACATCAGCAGGTTTCATCAACATCCCTAACCCTCCATCTTTTATGAGTATTTGAGGGAAACTTGGTTGATTTGAAGAAATACAATCACTAGACTTGGTTAGAGTTATCTAGCTATTTATTTATTAACCCTTATTTAATCATTCAATTCTTGTTTCTCCGATGAGTTGTGTTTTGCTCATTTGCTGCTTTGTGCTTCTATGCGACACCAACTTCTACATACTTGGACGCTACCACCCGTATAGGGTTAACTAACCCATTATGACCTACTTTTGCAACATTGTTTAGGTTAAATGAAACCATGGATAAATTTCAACTCCTTTTTAACTATAATGTAGCACTAAAAATCCTAAACAATTTTAAACTTAGTTGTCCGAGATTAAAATAAATTAAAAATTAAGCTTTAAGAAATGATACTGAATTAAAATGTAAATTAACTGGACTTAGATGTTTAATACAAAATAGTTAGCCATTAGAATTTTTTAATTAAAATTTAACACTCAGAAGGAGGCATCTATAAGAGCATGCAAAGAAGCTATTGGTATGCAAGGTCCATATTCATCTCTATCTTTATGTTTATCTGGCTGTTAGAATGTTTATCATCTTTTATACCTACCTAAAAGGATTTAATTTATAGATTGTCAGCACGTAATTCAAACCCCAATTTTTATTTGTGTCAACTAAATTTTCAAGAAAAAGTATAACTTCAATATATATATATATATATATATATTTATATATAAAGCAATCATCATATTCTAGAAATCGATTTGCTTTAAGCTTGGATGATATTGCTGGTACTTTTTGCTTGCCGTTAGGCCTCATTGGACAACATCGTTATGGTCATCGAAACCATGGTTGTCCAGTCTAACTCTGTTCTCTCTTGCCCCTCTCGTTCTTTCTGTTTTCTTCTTCCGCTTGTTGATCAGTGAGGACAAATCTTCCCCTTCCTGCCCTTTTTTCACTTGTATAAATTGTTTTCTCATCAACATAATCTCCTCGTCAGCCAATATAGTTGCATAGAAATTGATGACTTCTTTAACTTGTTCTAGAAAACAATTGTAGTAGTGAGTTGCAAATTGTGGACTTATTCCTCTTCCTTAACTTAATTATATGAAGAGTTGAAAGAAGGTAAGATCTTCAAGTTCTTCCAATTCTCTCATAAAAATTAAGGCTAGGATTTAATCCATAGATTTGTTTTTTTAGAATCTATAGCTATTATTTGTTATGAAGAAACGCATAAATAAATTGTAATTTGATGTCTAAATATGGAATAATTTTTTTAATAATTTTTCCTTCTTGAGCATGTTCTACAAACAATATTGTGTTTAGAATTGGTTCGTATAGTTAGCAAAAATGTTAAAGGTGCAAGTGAAATAAATGATAATGTGGTAAAGTAGAAATGAGAATTAAACAAATCTCATCTTCATAGAAATTTTATGATTTTTGGTGTTGAGGTGTTGTCTTTTTTCCTTCTTATTTGGCAGTTTATGACATATGAATTGTTTGTTTGAGAATTAATAAGATAATGACATAAAATTTTATAAGAGACAATATAAAGCCATCCAATTTGTTGATAGTCCATCCAGTTTGTTGATAGAATGACAATACAAAGCCAAGTTATCAAAGAAGAGAATGTAGTTTGCACGTGTGAGTGCTAACGAAGGTATGAAACCGTCAATGTTATCTTATAAATTCCCTATAAATTCCCAAACAAACTTTGAATGTGCACAGAATTTGGCAAATTACTAGCAAGAAAAGAGAATTTCAGCAGCCAATTGCAAGTAGAAAACTGGCACAACACAATCATGACTCAGGGCAAATTAAAATAGAATTGGAGAAGAAATAGATGATTGATTTAGGCCTCACGCTGGCCACTCACCCACTCTCAACCAAACTGACAAGGGACATTCATGCCCCCTTCTTTTTGATTCCTGGAAAGAACTAAAAGTATTGAGGTCCAAAAGTTTGATGCTGGACAATCATACTAATTAGTATCATATCTTTCAAGTTGTCAAAGAAAAAGAAATACCTTACAAACTATCAAAGCAAAAGAAAGACAACACCTCAATTCACTGTAATGTTTAATATAGCGATTACGGTAATGTAACATTTGGAAAATTGTCATTCTCATCCACCCAAAACCCCCAATATGTGTATTGTAAGACTACAAAGGAAATTTGGAAAACTTGTAGATAAACAACCTAATCCCCCACTTGTAAAATAGTCACTTTTATACTTTCAGGTCACTCATCCACCAAAAACCCCCAATATGTATTGGCTCAAAACTAAACACATTTGATTGTATATGAATATATGACTAATGGGTAGTCTAAATTAAGAAGGTTTACAAATATGGATTATCGGAATTTTTTGATCTAATTATTTTTTTTGTTTTGGGGTTCGGAGTTCCAAAGTACCTAATGGTTGTTAGAAGGAAGATATTTCTTATCAACAGTGTAAATGCTGGATTCTTTATTGATGGAACTGATGTCCGTTGGCCATTTGACTACTCATAGTCGAAGGTTGCTGGTATTTATCTTCCATCGTACTCAGTATTACGTGTATGATATCTAGTATCAGTTGGAGATTTGACTACAATATGTGGACTTCCATCCCATAAACATATTGTGGTAAATTGACTGCATAGAGTTCCTAGGGATTCACCTTCCCTTACAAAACAAAAGAAGCTGCAGGGAATGAGGCATTGGTGGTGCTACCAAAGACCTTAGAGGGGCCTTCCCTGGACAGTGTTGTAGTTTTTCTTTAGAATCCTTATCCAGAATTATTTCGACGCTCAGGGGAAAAAAAACTTTGTTCTATCAACTTAAACAGTAAACTAGTCAAGACAATCAGTAATGAAATCAAAACCTTCCTTACAATGAATCAAAATTCGAATTTCTAAGAAAAAAAAAGGAAATTAAATCTCTATTTGCAAAACTTGCCTTCGTATTGCCAAACTCAAAAGCTCTATTTTTTTTTTTTCTTCATTTATCATGGAGGAAGTTCTTTTTACAATTATGACTATCTGTTTATTGGCTCTAATGGCAGGGCTATTTATGCTAAGCTTTCCATTTAAAATCAACGTCAAGTGTTATTTATATGAGACTCATATAATTAATATTCTAAGCAAAGAGGAGGTTATTCATTAGACCTGAATTTACTAGTTAGTATGAAATGAATCAAATCATCATCATCATCATTATTAAATGAATCATCACCATCAACACCATCATCATCATAAAAAACAGATCATCATCATCCTTAAACCGTATTGTTAACAAACTAATAAAACCTAATTGAAATATTGATTTGATATGATCCATATACAAATTATGAGAACAAAATTTTGGAGCTGACATGAATTCAGCTTGAATGACATTTGGTTGGGGGAAAAACTAAATGATAGAAATATACTCTGTTTCGGTTGCAACATGTTAAGTTGTACAACTGAAACTTTCGCACATTGTGGATGCATAGTAATTTGCTGGATCACACCTAATTATTTTTATTTGCCTAATGGTAGGTCCCACTTAGTACCAAACAATCCTGTAACCATTTTCCGAGTCCATACAGGAGGTAATTGAAATAGTAATATTCCATCAATTAGTTTTTCCAAATATATGACATTCTAAATAAAAATATCCTTATTATAAAATTAATTTTACTGTATGACATCAGTATTCTAAATATTGGATACTAGTTCTATACCAATCAGCCAAATTACATACCGGATACTGGATACCGGGCGGGATATCGCGATATGATTCTAAATACGGAAGTGTCATATTGGTGTCATACCGGTTAAAGAATAATATATAATTGGTTATATAGAATATATTAAAACACATAAAATAAGTTTATGGTATTTATCTTGGTTTATTTGCATTCAACTTACGAATTTGCAGATACCATTTAGAACGTCTATATATGCATCAAACAAAGTATATATACATAACTAAAAAATAAACTTGCATCAAACAAAGTATATATACATAACTAAAAAGTTAAGAGACTAATTATCCAATGTAAACCAAACTTAAAAATTTAAGACATTAAGAGATTAATTATCCTATATATATATAACTAAGGAGTAGGGAAAACTAAATTATATCTTACAAAAAATTATTTCATTAAAACTACATAAGCAAACTACATTGTCCTATAGCTAAAAAATTCAAACCCTAACATATCCAACAAATGCTACAAATTTTTAGTATTAATT
This sequence comes from Dracaena cambodiana, assembly GCA_036321105.1. Taxonomy (NCBI): domain Eukaryota; kingdom Viridiplantae; phylum Streptophyta; class Magnoliopsida; order Asparagales; family Asparagaceae; genus Dracaena; species Dracaena cambodiana. The sequence continues at coordinate 62,968,335 of JAYEPQ010000002.1, forward strand.
GAACAATGTTACAATGCCATATAATTAAAAATTGACAATTGCTCAATGTTCTACAATTAAAATGTCCTATATGCACACAATGCCCTATATGTCAACAAATTTGAAGCTACGTATTTTTAGTATCAATTGACAATTGATCAACAAATTGTCAATCAGATTCACTTCAAAAATACTATTCACTGTTCAAAAATACTCCTCGACCATTGATTCTCAATCAAATTCACTTCAATTTGTCAATCAAATTCACTCAACAAATTCTCAATCAAATTCAATACTGTTTACTGTCCAAAAATACTGTTCGGTCACTGATTCAATGAATCAGTAGGTCAAACACTGATTCAGTGAACTGAATCAGTGTTCGGCCCACTGATTCATTGAATCAGTAGGCCGAACTCTACAATTCGGCTCTAATTGCACAAAAAAATTAAAGAATTTAATATAAAATGCAATCAATTTAAGTTAAATAGCACAATTATAAGAGAAATTGAAGAAAATTGTAACTCTAATTAAAATTAACATGAAAATAATCAAACTTGACTTACCCACTGGATTATTCTGCCGATAAAGTTGAGATGGCAGCGTGAGAATAGACCGATAAGCTTCTGTCGAAGTCTAATCAGCCGGCGAGCTCCTGTCGGAGGATCAGAGAGTGGGAGAAGAAAGAGAGGAATTTTGATTTTAGGGTTAGGATTGGGCTCGATTGATCGATCGTTCGTGCGGGAGAGAACGAGAGAGAGAGAGTTGGAGAGTGGGAGAAAAGGAATCGGAGAGTGATTTGTGGCTGGACTTGGGAATTAGGGTTAGGGTTTGCCGCTGAGGGACTCGGGAGAGAAGGAATCGATCGCCTCGCGGAGGAGAGAAGAGAGAGAACGAGCGATTTTTTGCATTTTTTTCCCCTTCCGACCCGTTAAGAGTGTTTTATTTCTTAACGAGTAGCATTTTTAACCGGTTAACGGGTTTAACCCGCAACCAAAATTCATTCCAATCTAAACCGATATTGACTGATACCGGCTGGTATTTTTTATCTCGTTACATGCCGATATATCGCCACGTGGCCGATATATTGGCCCATACCGGTCCAAAACGAGAAACGGTAAAAATTTTACCTTACCGTCTCGTTTTTTCTTATTTTCCGATATACCGATCGTTCTACCGGTATACCGGCCGGTATTTAAAACACTGTATGACATTAGTTTTAACGTATAAGAGTAATTTTATTGTTACATATTAATATACTGTATTTACATTCTTTCAACTATTTCTATGTATATCGTTTTGGTAGCAATCTAATGATCTAGATGTATATGTCTAGATATATCGATGGACACATAGAAGACACATAGAAGCTGATGTAAGATTTGGTATATTTTGATAAGCAGGTTGAAAGCAAATAGAGAACTAGAATATTTCGTCTCCTCTTATTTAGTTCATTGTATTATGTTATTATTCAATTTTATCCAAACTTCATTCCAATAAATGAAAAGTCAAATTTTTGTTAAATTTGTATACTGTTATTATTGTGTATTATTGTTGCAAATGTATTGATATTTTACCAGAGGCTTTATCATATTCAAATTGAATATGTTGCTGGTATCTGTTACACTTGCTCTTATAATGTATATCGGGAGCGAGGCGTGGTAGATATTTTAATGGTATCAGAGCCCATGTTTCTCAAATCAGTTGGATTATTTTGGATCATGATATAGGATTTTGCCACATATAATAATGCTCTTTAAAATCATTAAATAACATTCCTTTGACTTTTTGATCCACTCCTAATTTGTTTCTTATTAGTGATCCATTTATTTTGATCCACATCCAAATTCTTCTATAACTGACAATTTCCATCTTAGATAAAAATTAAATATTTATCTTTTGATATCTACTTTTATTTAGAATTATATTTTTTTACAATCCTTCACTGGTTTTGATTCCCGTTATTTCTTTAGAAGATTCGCTCATTCCACATATCAAGCTCGAGCTTACTTAACGAGGATGATAAACTATCAAAAATAAAAGGCCGATTGGGAGGAAGAAATAACTTTTACAACAAGTTTAAAGAAAATATTTCCTTGCCCTACCTTAGTTAATTTCGAGGTTGAAATTACATTCTACCCTTAATTCTAATCATAAATAAATTAATACATACATAAATAAAATAATAAATTTAATTATTAATCTTCTCTAATATCCTAACCCCTTCGCTTCTTTAACCTCCCAAATCTTTCATTTTTTATAACTCCCAAACCTTTCATATTATTAATTCAACTCATTTATTTCTCTAATCTCCAGCCTTTCACTTTCCCCATGAATTAACTATTTGAAACGTCTAATTAAATTTATATTTTTAATTCTAAAAATAAATTCCCATTATCCTCAAACCCTTCACATTCTCAACTTTCAAAATCCAACACTATATAAGTCTAATATCTTTTCTTAATTCAATATATACAAACTCAAGCATTCAAAAGTTCTCTCTCTCCCTCTCACCTTACTGGAGCACTTTGTCGGAGCCGCATCAAAGCCACTGTTGGAGCCACTATCAGAGCCGCTACCACTTCATCAGAGAAGAGCAACTCTTTCTTCCTCTTTCTACATTTTTAGAATCCCTCCTTTTGTCAAGAGGTAAGACATTATCTTTTTTTTTTATTGGGTTTAAATTATTTTATTGCATCCTATTTTAGCTCATTCGCCACCCAATAATTCTAATGACTTAAAAAGAATATTCACTATCTTATAAACCCAATAAAATAGATCCAAATCCGTTTATTAATTTCAAAACCATTAAGACTATTTAGCCTTAATATCATTTTTTTTGTGTGCCCTAAAAATACTGAAAAATTTCTAAAAAATTATCTAAATTTAAATTGATCTATTTTTTATATTCTTAGAATATTTTTAATTTGTAGATTGTTCCGTTGATCGACATTGAGAAACGAAATGCATGTGAGTTCATTTTTAGACTCACTAATCATACTATTATTTATAATTGTTGTTCAATGTAACTGTTTATATTGTATAAAATGTTTGGAAATTCATCAATTACTTATGATTGTTTTTGTTACCGAAATCTATCATTTTTGTTATTAAATTTGTCAAATCACATAGTATAGTTAGATTTTAGAATAATTGTTATGTATAGTATTTGATAAATCACATAAAAGTCATAATTGTAGCAAAATACTGTTTGTGATATCATTTTGTGTCAGTGTTTAGGCAAGTTGTCATGTATACTGTTTATCTAATTAAGAAACGTGTGTAATATGGAAAATCTCCCAGCATCCGTATACTTATCTGGCCGATATTTTTATAATGTCTCAAATCTGTAAATCTTTGATTTAACCAATTTGATCTATTCAATAAAGTACAAATCAAACGAACACTTTGAATCATATTGTTAACAAACTAATAAAACTGAATTAGAATATTGCACATGATATGATATATAGACTATGAGAACCAGAATTGGACCTAACATGACTATGCTTAAATAATACTGGATTGGGGTGGAGAAACTGAATAATGGAAATATAATCTGCTTCGGCTATTAACTTGTTAAGTTGTACAACTGAATATTTCGCTCACCATGAGTGGTGATTTATTGGATCATACCTAACTATTCCTATTTGACTGATGGCAGGTTTGACACAACATCGGACAATTTATGTGGCCATTTTCTGAGTCTATACAGAAAATAATTGAAACAATAATATCCCATCAGTTAGCTTTTCCAATACAGGACATCTTAAATATACTCTTTTTATAATATTGACTATACTAGATGACATTAGATTTAACCTATAACAATTAATATTGTTGTTACATATTAACTTGATGGTTTCTAAGACTTATTTATTATCGTGTTTGACATAACTGTTATTGGTTTACTACATATATTTTTTTTTCTATATATATTGTTTTGGTTGCAATCTAACAAAATTGGTGTGCATGTCCAGACTTACCGATGGTTACACCGAAGTTGACACAGGATTTGATGTATTTTGAAGAGCAGGTTGAAGCCTAACAAAATATTCGAGTTATATTATTCAGTTTTATTATATTATGTTATTCTTTCAACTGTATCCAAACTTCGTTCCAATCAATGAAAAGTCAAACTTTTGTTAAATTTTTCTAACATTAATATTGAGTATTATTGTGGCAAATTATTGATATTCTACTGGAGGTTTTAACATATTCAAATAAATATGTTGCCAGGGTGTTGTACGTCTTCGTATACCATATATCGGGAACGGAGTGTGACATGTATTTTAGTGGTATTAGAGCCTAGATTTCTCAAATCAGTTCATATGACTTGAATTGATTTGGATCCTAATATTAAATTTTGCCACATGTATATGATAATACTCTTTGAAAAATTTAAATCCATCCCTTTGACTCTTCGATTGTCTCTTGCTTTATTCCTAATTAGTGACCTGTTTATTTTGATCCATATCCAAATTCTTCAGTAGTTGAAGATTTCCATCTTAAATAAGAATTAAATGTTTATCTTTTAAAATCTACTCTTATTTTAGAATTATTTTCTTGGATAGTCCTTCATTAATTGCCTACCCCAAATACTTGGGATAAAAGGCTTAGTTGTTGTTGTTGTTGTAGTCCTTCATTAATTCTAATTCCTTACTTTCCTAAGAAAACAATTCACATATTCCATACATCAAGCTTGAGCCCATTTAATGAGACCGGTGAAACATCGTCTTAAAAAATAAAGTCGACTAATTGTGAGTAAAGAGGAAATTTTACCGAGTCCAAAGCAAACAAAAGGTATCTCCTTCGCCTTATTTAATTTCAAGGATGAAATTATTTTTCTAAGGGGATAGAATGTAATAACTTTTCATTTTCCATAACCATAAATAATTAAACAAATAAACAAAATAATAAACATGACCTTTCATTTTCTCTAACCTTTACTTTTCTTTAACATTCCAAATCTTTCATTTTCTCCGACCTTCAAGCTCTTCATCTTCTCTATTAATTCAACAATGAAACTCTCTATCTTTAACTCTGAAAATTAAACTCTCTAAATTAAATTAAAATCTTTCATATTCTAAACTCCTAATTTGAAGCAAATATCAATGTTTAAAATAACGGTATCGTTAACGTAACGTTTTTTTTTTGTTAGGTTAGGTAGCAAATTGCGTAACACATAACGTAGGTTATGCAATTTTCTATTTATTTGATTAAAATAAATATAAAACTGTATTTAATAATGATCATAATTAAGTAAATAAATCCAAAAAATCATATAAAATACTGTAAAATCAATTTAAAGGCATAGAAAAATTTTAAAATTTGTAGCAAATTACAAATTAAGTATTTAAGTTATACAAAACATTCTCCTCCAATGGATACAAATTAAGACTTCATGCCATCATCTACTCTACTACAACTAGATCATTCTCGTCCAAAATATAATTAGCATATTCAGAATCGATATCATCCCCCGTCTCATCCACCACATCATCAATTGATTTTCCTTTGTCCGAGAAAGATGCTACAAAAGAAATTCACAAATTAATGAGGTTATATGATCTTTAAAGCCATAGGCTAGACACTTAAACAAGAATTGAAGATCAAAATTTCAATTACTTACATGAAGTATCGACCCTCCGTTTTTTTCTTGTAGTTTCATTCTCATCTTGCTTATCACCCTTATCTGTAGTAGCCATAACATTCTGATTGCTATTAATCGTAGTGACATCTAGAAAATCCCTTGTTTGAGTATCAACGATATTCTCATTTCGATCATTAAACAATCCAAGATCATCGGCAAAACACGGTTCTTCACTCTCTACAAGCCATTCATCATCAGGAGTCGCTTCATCTATAAGAATCAGATCCAAATTCATTAATTTTCTCCATATATTCTTCTCTTTAAGTTTAATATTATACATGACATAAACAAGAGAGTGTAGACGTTATTGCTCTAAGCGATACTTTTCTTTGAATGAACCTTCAACAAATTTGTGAAATGTGAATTTGTATAAGTAAATTAAAAAAATGTCAATGAAATAAAATATCAACAAAAATTTTTTTAGTTTTAAATTTTCATACTTGCTCAAAAGTGCTCCAATTGCGTTCACATGCAGAAGCACTAGTAGTAAGAGAGAGTTCGAATTGCAAACTTTTGGAGTGTAGGAATATTTTCTCCAAATCTTTCCCACCAAGCAGCTAAAATAATTTTGGAGTTAAAAAATAAAATTAATGATATAGCTACGTATAGAATCATAGAAATAAATAAAATTATATCTGGACTACGGACATTCATAGTCATTTGAGTTAGTGGGGATCCAAACTCTGCAAGTTTTTGTTTATATTGATTCAACTCGACATCAGCTTGTGCATACTCATTAAGATCAGGTATCATACGTTGCATGCATTCACGAAAGCATCTACTCACCTATGGAACATTGGAAAATGTATCGCTATAGAAACATCTTGGATTAAGAAAATATGCTACCGCATGGAGAGGCCTATGTAACATATCTGTCCAACTCTTATCTATCATATTCCTATAAGGCATGTACTTCTTTTTATTGCCATTACAAACATCAGCAATTTTCTCTTTGCAACTATCAAGCAGTTCATAAAGAAAAGACATAGAAGGCCTAACATCTAAATTCACCTCCGTAACATATAGGCAAGTGGAAGAGTGGTGCTGAAGCAAAACAGAAAACGACCCCAGAAGTTTCGGCTAGATAACACCGCTTTCTTGGCCTTAATTGCATTCGGTTTTTTGGCCCAAGCACTCTTAGTAAATTCATCATATGCAAACATTTTTCTTATAGGTTGCCTTAATTTATACAACCTTTGCAAAGTCAAGAATGCGGTAGCAAATCGAGTGATGGCAGGCCTTAGAAGTTCTTTCCCTTTGTATATGCCCGCATCAAACTGAGAACCCAATAATGATTGTAAATAAATTGTATTATACTTTTTGCCGAATCAAGTGTCTCTTTGTGAATTTTCATCTTGCCTATATTTTCAAGCATCAGATCAATACAATGACATGCACAAGGAGTCCAATATAAATATTTTCTTGATTCCATAAGCTTTGTACCGGTATTCACGTAAGAGGCATGGTTGTCGGTAATTACTTGAATAACATTTTTTTCTCCAATCTCCTCAACCACCTTGTCAATACACTCCCACAAATAAGTTCCAGTCTTGAACTGATCTGCTCAATAGACTTATAAAAAAAGTGCCCTCCAGTGAATTAACAAAAAAAATTAATTAAGCTTCTGCTCTTTCTATCAGACTATCCATCTGATATCACTGGACATCCATATTTCTTCCAAGCCAATATGTGTTTCTACTTGATTTTATCAATATCCTCAACTTTTGTTTTAAGGACTCGTGTCCTTATCTCATAAGGGGATGGTTGCTTCAAACCAAATCCAAAGTTACCAACTGTTTCTATCATTTCCTTCCAATATGGACTATTCAATATATTAAATGATAATCCATTAGCAAATATGCATTAGCCAATTTTTCTTACGCAATCCTCTCTTGCCTCCTTTAAAGAAGTTTCAAGTTTTGATTGACGGGCTTCCACATTAATAAATTTGTCTATTGCACCTAAAGTCCAAGGCTGGGTGTTGCTTCCTACGACTCTTTCAAGTTCTTGGCTAATCACCTAAGTCTGTGGTTCACCCGTTCTCCCAATTTTACGGATCAATGCTAACTTTTTCTTTTTCTCTATCTCTGTAATCTGTAGCGTCTCTTGACATACTTTTTTCACATTTGCTGGAACTTGCTCACAAACTTTAACACCACTTCTTGTACCAGCTAAATGATACTTCAATCTTGTAATTCCAGCAGTGATTTGGTGATTGCAAAATTTACAATAAAAATAATTGCGTGGTTCACCATCTTTATGAATCTCCCATTCTCTTACCGGATCCAAATATTTAGACATGATTATTCGATTTCTTAGAAATCAAGAATAATAAAAAAATTTTCAGTTTCAACAATAACAAAAAAAGATATAATTAATTTTATGACTTCTATTTCAATTTCAACAGTATAATGAATGTACTGTTTTATATTTTGCAACAGTGCAGTGGGCAAAACAGGGCTATAATTTGACCCTCAAAACAAAAACAAATTAGAAATCTAGCCACTTCGACGGTCTTATCCTATTTAACTTTTTAATCGAATGATATTTACCTAAAGTCCATGGGAAAAGACAACACAAAGAGAGGTGATTATGATAGCAATTTGTTCTCATAATGGAAATTTGTTGCAACACCACAAAAGCATAGTCATATAGATGATTATAAGAACCGTATGCAATATAAGAACTGTAATCATATAGATGTTACCTAAAGTGCATGCTGTTCTTTTCAATTACTGTATGCATAATTGAGATTTTTTGGATGCAACTAATTCATTAGAAAAGTAATCAAATTAATACCAAGAAGAAAAATTATGGCTGCATGCACATCATATTTCATTCACTCCATAACAGGGACTTAATTGAATCCCAAAAACCACAAAACCACAAACGAAATCAGAAGTTCCTGTTACATAACAGGGACTTACTTGAATCCCAGAACCCCAAATGAGGAGTTAAAAATTTTTAATCAATGAAAAAAAATTAGGATTTAATGTATTAATAAAAAAAATTAAAACTTTGAATTCCTAACATCAGCAAGCAAGCATTACAATAAACAAAAAAATATAATCATTTGGATTTAAATTTTTACCAATCGAAGTTTGCTGGAATTACTTGCCGGAGTTGCTCATTTTACAGTGCTGTGTCCTTTCCCACTTTGAGAGGGTCGGGAATGGAGATGGTCGGCAATAGCGATGGAGAGGGTCGGCAATGGCGATGGCGATCGAGAGGGTCGGCGATGGAGATGGAGAGAGTCGGCGATAGAGAGGGTCGGTTTTGGACTGGAATTAGTTAAGATCGGCGATGGAGAGGATCGAAATCAGTTAAAATCGGCGATGGAGAGGGTCAGAATCAGTGAGGAATTAGTGAAGATGGAGATGGTCGGCGATGGAGAGGGTCGGTGATCGGAGGAAAGTTGGATTTTTCAGAGGGGGAGGAAAGCGGAGAAACGAGCGAGGGAATAATTTTCAGTCGCGAAAGGAAAGGGGAGGAATTTAGAGTTTGGTTACGAATATTTATATCCAAAATAGCCCTAGGAAATAACGTGCGTTATTTTGCGTTATAACATTACGTTACGTAACGCACGTTATTTCCAAAAAATGCACTGCTCCGTAAATTCACGTTCTTTTTCTGTTATTAGGGAGCGCCGGGTCCGTGCTACGTAATGCGTTTCGTAACGCGTTTCATAACGCGTTATTTTCTACATTGGCCTATATAAACTCACATTTCTAATGTATTTTATACAAGAGACCTTCTTCTAAAATTCTCCCTCACTCTAAAATTCTCTCTTCCTCTCTTTTTGCGGAGCCACCTTTGGAACTGCCGGAATCACTACAGGAGCCACCGCCAGAGCCGTCATCACTTCACCGAAGAAGAATACCTTCTTCCTCATCTTTCTACAATTTTGAATTCCCACCCTTCTGTTTTCTTAGTTGTGATTGATAATTGAGCGATATCAAGAACGAATCAAGATGAGTTCATTTTTGAACTCACTAATCATGCTATTTTATATAATTGTTGTTTCAATTTTATATAAATTGATTTGTTATCCATCAACTATTTATGATTGTTTCTTTTATCGAAATCCTATCTTTTTTGTTATGCACTTGTTATTAAATATTTTAAATCACATAGTATAGTTAAATTTTAGAATAATTAATGTATACAATATTTGATAAATCACGTAAAAACTATAATCATAGAAAATAATTCGTTGTGATATCATTTTGTATCAGTGTCTAGGCAAGCTGTCTTATATGCTAGTTATTTAATTAAGGAATGCACGCAACATGTAAAACCTCTCACTTATCTAGTCGAAGTCGATATCTCTATGATATCTGAAATCAGTAAATATTTGATAACTAATTGTGATTTATCCAATAAAGTATAAAATGAACGAACTGCGTAAACCATGTTTTTAACAAACTAATAAAACACAATTGAAGTATTGTACTTGATATGATCTATATATAAACTATGAGAACAAAATTTTGGAGCTGACATGAATTCAACTTGAATGATACTGGGTTGGAAGAGAAATTGAATGATAGAAATATACCATGTTTTGGCTATAACATGTTAAGTTGTACAACTAAAACTTTCACACATCGTGAGTATGTAGTGATTTGCTGGATCATAATTATTCCTGTTTGTCTGATGGCAGGTCTGACTCGGCAGCGGACAATCCCATGATTATTTCTTGGGTTTGTATAGGGGGCAATTAAAACAGTAGTATTTTATCAGTTAGGTTTTTTCAAATACATGTCATCCTAGACAAAGATCCCCTATTATAAAATTGACTTTACTATATGACATTAGTTTTAACCTATAACAGTTAATTTATTGTTACAAATTAATTTATTGTATTTACATTCTTTCAACTAATTCTATGTATATTATTTTGGTCGCAATTTGATAATTTGGATGTACATGCCCAGATATATTTATGGATACATAGATGCTGATGTAAGATCTGGTACATTATGATGAGCAGGTTGAAAACCAATAAAGAATTAGAATATTTTATTTCCTCTTATTTAGATTATTATATTCTATTATTATTTCAACTGTATCCAAACTTCATTCCAATGAATGAAAAGTTGAACTTTTGTAAAATTTTAATACCATTTCTCAACATACGCATGGAGAAGAAGTGCGGGAGAATCCAACAAGCAACAGCTTTGACAGCCGTTGTGCGCGGGATTATTGAGTACTATTGTGACAAATGTATTGATATTCTATCAGAGGTTTTAGCATATTCAAACATAATATATTACCGGTACCGGCTATAGTTGCTCGTATACCGTATATTGGGAGGGGGCATGACAAAGCCTAATGATAAAATATCTACGGATGTTAGTCTTTAAAGGAAACCTTTACTACTTAGATACTACTCTTTCACTGAAAGTATAATTCAAGCCCCTTTCTTCTAATTTTTAGTGTCGATTGTGCATCATATGATAAGTTTGTTAGTGCGAAATTAAGATGATAACGCACACTAGGTTGATTTCCTCTGGCTTGTATTCGTTTTCATACTGCTGGATGAACATTAATGATAAGAAGAAATAGAAAAAGAAGCTTGCAGCAGGTAGGCTAGGGTTTATCTAATGTTTAATTGGCTGTCACTTTCATGATGACTGAATCAAATAATTTAATCAAACAATAGTCTACAAAGTGTTTCTTGGTATTTAGTGATCTGATATGTTACGCTGTTATGTGTTCTTCATCTTATGATTACCATCTTATATTCACTTCTTTCAAAAAATTTATTTCACGGAGACTTCATTGTAGAACCCTTTTAACCCAAAGGGAGTTTTATGTTTCTTCATGACAGATCTTTGGGAGAAGTGCTGGGAGGAAGGGGTGACTCCATGGGATTTGGGACAAGCAACACCTGTGGTTTTACATCTCCTTCAAACAGGAACCCTCCCAAAAGGGCGGGTTTTGGTCCCTGGATGTGGCACTGTGAGGTTTCCATTCTTTTTAAAGGAAATCAACTGCCAATGTTTTTTTAAGTGATGTCTGAAAATGCTTTCTTTTGTTCCTTTCTTTTTTCTTCAAGAAGATGGTGCAAAAACCTTTATATATGTGAAGGCATAGTATCACGTGTGATCTCGACAATTTTATTACTTTCTTCTTCATAAAGAAATCATGCACAATATTATCCAATAATTGAGTAAGTAGAGTTGTGTTAGTTCCACATTATATGATTGAATCGGACTAAGAAGTTTTAGAGAATCCTTTTCTCTTTATGCTGTGCGTTAGAAAAAGCAAGGTTTTAAATATCAACCCGTACTAGCATGTGATAATACTGTTCAATATCGGTTCGATATTTCTATATTTCCATAATCGGCGATTGTTACATCTGATATTTGTGATTCTGAAACCATAAGTGATCGGCCGATTTTGATACTGAAATCGATTTTAATTCTATAAATCTTCTAAAAAAGAATCTCGAGAGTTTTGATGCTTACTTTAGCTCATTGATACCTTCGTACTTTAATGACTATCGGTGCATTTTTTTTCTTCTTTCTCCTCATCCTTTTTTCCCTAGTTTAACCAATTACAACCTGTAAAAGAGACTTGACTTTCTCCTAAGGGACACTTTTTAATCCATGAATGACATAGGCTATCATAACTTTAATGTGATAGCTTACTGGAAAAAGAGTCGTATAAGCATTTAGTAGTCTAAGATAATAAATAAATTAGTAATTGATTCTGTTTGCTGGTAGCATCTTATCTCTACTATTTCATGTGGTTCAGCAATAGGTATGTTACTTATTCAAGTATATCCCTTAGTTGTTTTGTCCTGTTCTTCTTTCTGTTGCTCTATGTAATTTGCTTTTTCTGATTGACATTATGGTACAGCAGGGTTATGATGTTGTTGCTATGGCCAGTGCTGATCGTTATGTTCTTGGCTTGGATATATCAAGCAGTGCTGTTAGGAAAGCCAAAGAGGTACTAGGGAGTGAAAACTTGAGTCACTGGTCTCATGAGCAGATATTGTTTCTGATGCTGAACTAAAACATGTGTTTTTTTTTTTTTTTTTTGGCTTTCCATTTACATCTTACTAAAATAGCTTGTAAAAAAAGAATAAAGCCATAACACCTTAAAATATCATGATAAAGAGGAAGGTAAGAACTGCAATTTGACATTCAGTCGTTTGTAATTGTAAGAGGATGCTGATATCGAAGGATATTTGAATGCAGTATGTGCTTGGTAAATGTCAGTTTGAATTGGCCCTAGAAATCAAATGAGCAACATAAAACATTCACAAACGAAACAAATGCAAAACCTGTTATAAATTCCCTGTACAATTACTACTTTGTTGAGAGGCAAGAAATCATTGGCAGTCTTTTTCCTGTAAAATAGTGTTTTTCATTTTATAATTGTATTTTTTGTAATGCAATACCTTTTTCAATGGAATTTATAGCAGCAATTTACTCCCACCAGCATATGCACCCGTATTATGCGGACGCCTACCTGTTCACTTCAAAAATAATGAACTCTTGAGTATCTAGCTCTTGACAACTTAACTAACTTCTTAATCTCATCATTTTATGTATATAAGCGAAGAGGTTAATTTGAAGGAACCACAACTGTAAGACAAAAGTCAAATTCAGATTGATCAGAAGACTTGTTATCAAAATATCATTTACTTATCTGTATTTCTCATTGCATTATTTATCTCTGAACTCGTAACTTTTGGCATATATGCACTATGAAACTTCTATGAGAAAGTCTCTCTCAATTCATGTCAGTGTGCCCAAGGTACACATGATGACTGCAGCTACATTGTCGACTTCTGTTGCGTCTCTTGTAGTTCCAAACTCATGATTTTTTTGGGATGGAGCATCAGCATGCCTTCTGATGTTGAAATCCAAGTGCTTTTGTTAAGTGCGAAGTTAGCTTCATATGCATTGTAGGTTTATCAGAGCACCATGTTTCGAAGGGTCCTAGGTTTCACACCCCATCATCGTCAAATTAAAATAAGTTTGTTTGCCCGGGTAATGTTCAAAGCTAGCGACCTTTCCATGTGGCCTGGTGGCCCAGTGTAGTGTGAAGTAAAATAGCTTGATATTCGATGTTGGTCTACAACACAATAGCTTAAGCTTTTAGGTAAAGCAGTTTACTGACAACTTTCTTTACCTATGACAATCTTTTCACTATTTTGTGCACAGCAGTGGTCCTTCTCATTGCCAAATGCAAATTATTTCAACTTTTTGGTAGAAGATTTTTTCACTTGGCAACCTTCAGAGTTGTTTGATCTAGTTTTTGATTACACGTAAGATTTCTTCTCTCCCTCTACCCCTCCCTCCCTTTAACCTTTATTTTATGTGCGTGGTTTTTCTTTCTTTTTTTTTTTTTTTTTTTTTTTTGGGGGGGGGGGGAGGGGGGTGGGTTTGCCAAGCTTGTTTTTTTTTTCCCTCCTTATGTGAATGGATATGGATGCCAATTGTAGGTTTTTCTGTGCTGTCGACCCTAGCATGAGGTTATCTTGGGCAAAGAAAATGAGTGATATTTTAAAACCAGATGGAGAGCTGTTAACACTTATCTATCTGGTGAGACCGCTATTATCACTCTTTCAAATTTGAATGAATTTACAATTTACATCAGGTAGTTTATCATTCACCAGATTTATGAGATTATGATGATATTTTTCTTTGAGATTCAAACTTGTATCGTCTATCTGTATTTGTATCCTAGCTAATGCAATTAGTCATGATTTATGTGAAGCAATTACTAAAATTACTATTGCAATTAGGTCTTGGATTATGCTCACCACACTAATAGTCGATTCAGCAACATCAAAAGAGCTTTTATTCCCAAATTTTTGGCGCAGGCTACATGCATCCTTTTCTTCCATTCATCTTCAGCTTGGTTAGGGACCATTCCATAGTTAAATAGTTTTGTGATTCTTCATGCATTTGTTTATTTCTCTTTATGTTATAAGTGCGTTATATGTGTATCCTTGCTGCATTATTTATTTCATATCATGATATGCATTTGCCTTCTTTATTGCTTTAGTTTTTGGTTATACTTCTTTACAGGATAGATGACTATTGGGATACTGACTCAACATTAGATTTGAATTGGAGCTACATACATCCTATTGTTTATTTTTAGGTACTTTAGCTGATATGGATCAACTTGAAGAGAGTGGATTTTATATTTTATTGCTTTATGATTGCACTTGAATGGAATGGATTTGCCTCCATCCAATAGCCAAGTCTATCTGTATATGTTCCATCCGATACTACGATGCCTGCTATTTACTTTATACTCTGTTACATCCTATATGCAACATGGGATTAGCATGGCCACCACGAACAACATCCTCAGTTTAAAACCTTGCTATGGATGTCATATTGTTTGCTTAATCAACTTAGTTTCAATAGAAAGAGATGGCCTTCACTGACTATAATATAAAGTATAACCTCAGAGATACATTAGTACTGAGTGTACTTTTATTTATTTTTATTTTAAACTGATTTGATTTTATAGTGTAGTGTTAATAAGTTTTCTGTGCCAGATGAATGACCAGGAAAGTGGACCACCTCATAATAATTCTGTGGCTGAGTAAGTCTATCTATTTGGTATTTTCTTGACTTTTAGTTGTAATTATTTTTAAATTGAATCTACTTTCTGAGGATATAAATGATTGAAATTTGTATCCAAGTAATGTTACAGTTACTTAACCTCCTCTATGGCTCGCATTGTAGCTATGAGGAAGTGCTGAACTTGGTGGATTTCACAGCTGTCTCCATTGTGGATAATGAGCTAGCAATTGCGCCACGCAGGGTACTCTAATTCAACTATATTCTGATATTGTGACAAACTGTTTTCATTCAGTAACACTAGTAACTGGATTTGTGATTACAATTTTACATAGTTTCAGTTGAACTGCTATCGATTAATTTTACAAAAACTTTAGTAGGACTGATGAGAAGGAAATAAGCTGACTAAATGGTTCATACCCTTTGTCATATCCAGTTAAATTTGAAGCTATGAATCCACCTGATAATTTAATTCAGTCACTGATTAAGAATATACCAATAATATGGGTTGTCCGTTCATAAATATTCTTTCTGTAAATATGAATTGCTGAAGCTTGGCATTTGTTCGACAAATTCCCCAAGTATTTTGGATTGCATAGCGTACTTGTAGAGGAATGCTAATAATACCATTTAACAGCGTCCCTAAAATCTTTATTGTGCAACACTCCATTCAAGACTAATACATTTGATCTCTTTTAAATATTTGATCTGACACAGATCACTCTGACTAAAAGAATCTTGAAGCAAACATCTTAAAGCTTTCACCTGTTCTTACCACTCCTGTGCAATAAAGATTATGTAATGTTGTCTGAAGAACCATCCAAATTAACCTTAAATTAGCTGTTAGAGGGCCTATCCCGATGAGCGCTGAGGAACAGTTTTTATCTTTTGAATCAGAGTTCATTATGGATTAAGATTTGTAAACCATTCAATTATTAAATATTAAGTTCACTAAATTGACCAGATTTCTTATATTACAAGATACTTGGTAGATTGCCTGACAGGTTGTTTTAGATCTTCGAAGCCTTGCAAGACATCTTTGTTTTGATATATGCCAACAAACGAGATTAGGTGTCTTGATTTAATGATAGAGGTATTTTGCTGAAACAGGCACCAGCAAGTCTAGATTGAACAAAAGTTGAAATTGTTTAAACTAGAAAAAAGTTGTGAAAATAATTCCACTTGTTAATTAGTAGACCTTTTTTAAGGGTAAGTGCAGAGTAGTTTCCTCAAGGAATTACAACACTTGTTGGATTTTATAGTCAACGGTGGCTGAGTTAGAAAGTGTAGAGGCAGAAAACTCTTTGAAATACATGGCCAGCAAGTAAACTGGACCTACATTTATTGGACGAAGAATGCTAAATTTACTAGAAGAAGAATGTTTCAGGTATGAGTATCTTTGAATCATACAAGTTTTTACCCTTGGAAAGCAATATCATGGAAGTTCCAACTGTTGGGAGATAAATGAGTCCTTCACCATAGGATTGGAAATTAGCATGAACTGCATGATTAATCAAATGATTATTTGAGTGCCATATATTTGTCCAAAATCTGATGTCATCTTCGCCAAAAGCCAATTAGAGGAGTGTGTAACAATGGAGTGATTGATGTGCACTTTTTCCTTGCTAAAGAAGAATAAGGTGACTAATTTAGCTCACCAGCAGGATTATTAGGCTTTGGAAATTTGAACAAGCAAAGGATTGGATTAAATAGGAGGTTCCAACAAAATTTTAAACAATATGCTTTAGTGACATCACAAAATCTTCTAATATAAAGCCTTCTTGAACTGATTGCAGACTGCATGGTAAGATATTTAATGTTGATGTAAATTGTTCCAATCATTCTACAAGAATTTTGCGAAAAGAGATTCAATTCAATCTATAATAGATATGGGAACACTTTAAGGAGATAAAGTGTGCAATGGTGTAGGTTGCAGGACATAAAAAGCATAAACTGCAAGCTTGATAATGCAACACTTTTTAGAGACTTGAGAAAGAAGCTTACGTGCCATCTTGGAATTCTATCCCTCATCTTTATCTATAAGAACTTCAAAATAGGTTGTTTTTCATCCACCATAAAAGTGAAGGAGCTTCAAGACAACTTATGTGCAAACTGTCATTAGAGATATCCATAGCCATATAAATGATCTCAAATCTTTCAAAGAAAGACGTTCTGTTTTTGTGGCAGCTCTAACAAATAAAGGGAAAAGAACTCTTGCACTTGTTTATCTTCTATTGTAGTAAATTTCTTAAACTCGACTCAAAGAGGTTCATAAGATTAGTTTTACTTCCATTAGTAAAATATATCGAGTCATCCTCACGAAAGGAGGTGAGGGACCATAAGTCAATTCCTCCCAGCTTTACATGGAAGAACTGTATCTGTTTCCACAAGCTCTTTTAGGCCCCTAGTCACCCGTATGCAAGAATGAACATACTAGGTGACAATGGATAAACTTCCTTGAGCTCACATTTTGCCTATACTTCGACCTGCATTAAATGGTGGCCCAGTTGTTGAAGATAAGAGTACATCGAACCAATATGAAGTCTTACAATGAGCCGATTTCCTGCAAATGCCTATATAAGGATTATTATTAAATATAGCTTGAGGTTGAAGGACTTTGTCCTCATCAATGCGTTTTTTTGGTTAATATAAGATTATCTTTGTTCCAAATCTTTAGAATCCTCTTTAGATTATTAGTGTTTGGAGAAAATATGTATGGACATGATCTAAATAGACAAAAATGATTCCTTCGAGCTGCTAGTATTCCTGGCCCACATTGATAGGAACTTAAAGCGTTTTAGGACCAAATGTGTGGGGCAAATTGGAGGAGCAACAGCAAGTAATTTGAACAGGCCCTTTGTAGATATGAAGTTATGAATCACTATCAAACATTTTAGACGTGTCTTGATTTCTAAGATGCTTAGAAATCCTATTATGAGTAGGAAAGAAGTTTCCAAGACTCAAATTAGATTGGGTTTTTCCAGTGAGATTGGGAATCTTATTTCTAAGGTTTAAGTAGTTTTAATTGGGCTAAGAAACTCATTTCCATGTATGAGAGATTTGGCATCCCGTTGAATTAGGATTTCTCTATATTTAGGAATAGAATTTCTCAATTTAAGGGTTATAATATAGCCTGAGGCAAAGTTGTAACTTGGAGGAGGAAGGAAGAGATATTGATCAAGCTGATGAGGGAGGATTGCATGGAGCAGTCATGGTTTCTACCTCAAGATCAAGGAGATGCAATGATTGATGGGGTGGTGGCAATCATAAAGACAAGATTCTTTTTTCAAGAGTGGCATCTTATCAAGGGTGATTGGTTCTTTAGTATACTTCGTATTGGTGATGAAGGGTATAAAACTTTTGAGTTCTTGTGATGAGATTCATGAGGAAAGTTATTATTTCTTGTACTTCATTAGGAGATATCTCTGTTAAGATTCTTTTGTGGATAAGCCTATACAAAATACTCGCGCCCAGTGCTGGTCTTGGACCTAGGCACCTTTGTTGAAGCCCAAGCCAAGCCGGGCCTGGCTAGCTTGTTTTGAGTGTTAAAAATCATTAATTCGTATTAAATTTGATATTTTCTTATTGTTTTCCGTAATTTGTTTAATCATATTTTCAATTTTATTTGTGTCAGTTAGATGTTCTCCCAGTCAAATCGAAGTTAGCTTGTACTTCCAAATATTTGGTATATAAATAATTTCTTGTTTCCAAAACTAAAAATTCTTAATTTTCTTGTTTGGCGAGTCAAAATGGTCATTTATAAAGATTAATTATTTGACTTGTATTTAATTCGAAAGACATTTATGTTTATATTGCATATTTGATCAATCAAGAATTGACTTTCCATAACAACTTATAATAAAATAATATTTTATAACAATTTACTTTCCATGACAACTTATGATAAAATAACTATTGATAATAATTTGTAATAAAGGTATCATAATTAATTAAAATTGACTTTCCAAAAAAATGCCCTCATCAGAAAATTAACTTTCCTAACAATTATGTGAAAGTTGTATGCCATATATTCCTAATGAAAATAGAAGCCTTCTTAGAAATAAAATCTCAATTTAATACGCAATAAAAACTTTATTTAAAAGAAAAATTTCCTAAACTTTATTTAAAAGAAAAAAAATTCCATCTATGTTATTACTTTTTGTTGATTTTATAATATTTTTTAAAATTTTTCTAAATCTAAATTTTAATGTTTCATTTAAAAAAAAATATTTTCTTAAAAAAATCAGTCTACCCGGTGTTAAGCCCGAGTTTGCCTAGCTTGCACCCAGCCTGGTATGGGTCTGGGCAGGGGTTTAAACCCGGCATAGGCTTAGGTCCCCCGTTTGTCCATTTGAACACCTTTACTTGTGAATGTATGACAATTGGGGGAACCACATACATCATAGTATCATGTTTCTTTCCTTTATGTTTTTGCTATGTTTTATATAATTTTGTCAGTCTTGTTGCTTGGCATGGTTGGGCAGTTACATCCTCTCAAACGTCCCTTCCCTAATAAAGCTGGTATTAACACTTTCCAAGTATGAGGGTTAATATAAAACTTGGTATGCAAACCTGACAGAAAAGATGTTAAGTCAATCAAGGTCCATTATGTTAAAATTATAAGACAAAGGCTCTAAGATAAGAAGAAATATGGTTAAGATAACATCAAATGATTTTAGGTTAAAATTATAATGATTGTAGTATAGGAACAATGTAAATATTAGAAAGATGATAGAAGGTTGGAGTTTCGGTGGAAGTAGGCATTGCATGGTGCGATCTTATAGTTTATGGATCTACCGAAGATTGAGATTTACCGGTGCCAGTAAATTTGTCAAATTTGAGATGATCATGTGAGTCTAATACTTGGATCGCTAATAGCAAAGTGGTTGGTCTGGCAAATATCATTTGCTTGGCACGTTTCGATGATTAATGGAAGGAAGGCCATGATAATGTGTTAATATCATTTGCTTGGCACGTTTCGATGATTAATGGAAGGAAGGCTATGATAATGTGTTGGTAGAAAACCTGGCAAAATCATAGTAGTTGTGAAGGTGGTTAACCTCAAAGATAATTAGGTAGTTTATAACTAATGATTAGTGGAAGACTATTATGGTTACACAGTTTATGTAAGGTCAAATAAGACCATAATGGGATTAAGAATTGCTAGCCTCTAGCCCAACAACGTAAGAGTTAAGAAGGCACCACAAAGCAGTATTTCGGTAGAGGCAGATGCGCAAAGGGTTTATTGTAGCCCCAAATATCAAAAGATACATACAGGATATGGTGGAATAGCAAGATTGATGCATGCAAAATTTGTGGCTTAATGACTGGGGGTTGTTGCATTAAGATAGGGTTTTGCATGAGTATGAAAGAAAGACAATCATCATATTACTTTAGAAGAGGTTCTGGTTTTGGTTTATGGTGGAGTGATTGGCATGTGCATTTCAGGAAGGCTTTGACGGATTCAGGGACAAGGTGGAGCATAAGGGTTCAACAAAATTGTTGATAAAGGTATGCGGCTCAATGTATAACTCCACATTAAAGATGGTGATAGGAAAAAAACTTCATCCAAGGTGATGGTAAGTCGTAGTCGCATGGTTCAACAACAATGGTGGACATGTCTATGTTCACATAAAAATTATTGTTGTATTTGCGATGGGCCTAAGAGAGAGAGGGCTTGAAATGACGCTTCAATAATAAAGTTGAACAATCACAAATGAAGGTTTGTAGGTGAAAATGTCTCCTACATGTTTGAGCCTTGAAGACTTGAAAATCAAGCCTACATGCATATTGTTAGATTTATCTTGATTTATAATATGGTTAGTAAGGTTTTAAATATTGACTGGTACTGATGTAGGTTGGCTATATAATATACAAGATTTTGAACTATTTTATATGTTTTAAAAAAATGAAAAGAACAATGATGAAGCACAAGATTGGATGTTTTACGTGAAGATGGGAGGGACATCAAACCAAAAAAACCAATTTGCATTGAGAAAAAAGAGAGAAGATGGGCAATTTCTCAATTTTGTTTTGTTTTGTCAATCTATGATCACATTGATTGAAAGTTTGTCAAAGATTTTCGACGGTTGTGGTGGCAGTCAGAGGATGGGATAACTTGGTAGGGTTTGTTGGATATATATGGGTTTGGGTCAGGATGAGATCTGAATCTAACCCTTACTCAAGCCATTAATGAGATAATGGGTTGGATATGGTTATCATCTGGTCTATCTATAGCTGGGTCTTGATACATTTAAATAAACGTAGATCCGACTTATTTTCCTTTTTTATGAAAAATAAATTATTAAGGGTTTGAAAAGTTATGAAAAAGAAAAGATGTAGGCAACCAATTATTTTACTAGTATAACTATATTTTATTTAATATGTAAAATTACTATTACATGCTAATGGAATTACTATTATGTTGTGATTGATTGTAAGTTTTATTATCAAATTCATTGAGAATTAAAATTTTAAATCCAATACTTAAACTAGATTGTTAATGTATTATACAATGAAATGTGGCAAAATATCACTTAGTTCATATACTCCATCAAACTGCTAGCCTTTAAGCTATTTTCAGATATTTTTATAAAATATAAAACCTAAGAAGCATGGACACATGCTGGGGATGTGATTTGAAGCGTGTCCGATACGGCATGTCAAAAATTGTGTCAGACACATCACATGGCATGTCAAAAAAAAAAATAAAATAAGAAAAAAATACCGTATTATTACCATATCCGTACTTCATGTAAGTTGTCTTTAAATGAATTAAATGGTCAGAGAAAATCGAGAAAAGAACTTGCTAAATTGATAACATTTATATATATATATATATAGTTGGTTTTATGAAGTTATATTTTAATATTTTCTTTTGAACATAACTCTTGTTTGATTTCTATATCTGAAAATATGATTTTCTTGTTCACACTCAATACTAATATATGACTTGTTGTCATAACCGTTTTTTCTTTTCATTATTTTGCCTATAGAGAGGAGTGAGAGAGATAGAAGTATGGTTGATGGTTTTGTAAAGGATATTTACAAAGAGAAATGAACCTATACATTGCCAATGTTTTCGTTTTGGATATTTTAGTAAATTCTTATGTTAATAATAGAAGAATATATAGTTATATGTATTTTTTTCCGTGTCCATTCCCTGTTCGTGTCCTCAATTTTTTCATTAATACCATTTTCTGTGACTGAATCTATATCCGTGTTCATATTTGTGCTTCTTAGACGAAAACAATTGATACCAACATTCTGTGTAGCCGATTTTTCTGATATTTCCAATTTTGTTATAAAAAAAAAATCATCGATTGACACCAATACTGAACTATAGTTAAACATTGATGGTTAGGATTTCTATTAATTATTGGAAATATGTTTCAAATATGTTTCCAGTAAGAGACGAGTCACAATTCAAATTAGATTATGATTCCTTATGAGATTAAAAACTATATTTCTAATGTGTAAACATTTAAGACTACAAGTCGGTCAGACCGGGTTGGGCTTGGCTATGATCTAGACTCTACCCATGCATAGTTAGACCCATAATTGGCCCATTAGGCTCCCTAGTTGGGTTTGGGTCAGTTTTTTTATAAATAGTGGGAGGGTCTTGGATTCTACGGGTTGGATATTTCTAATATAGATTCATATTCTACTCGCATAATTCGGATACGGATTGGGTTAAGGTCAGTCCTTGGTTTAGTTTCAAGTTCAAACTTAATCAATTTATTGAAAATAAAAGAGGTAACCATGTTAGATATAAGACAAGAGGCAAAATTATTATTTGATGATTACATAAATTTGTGCTACACTATAAGCATGAAAAAGTTTATAAGAACTTATAAATTATTATATATGTATCTAAGATACTTGCAAAATGAATTATATAAATTATTATATATGTATCTAAGATACTTGCAAAATGAATCAAAAAGTCTCTCTACATGACTGGTAGAGAGACTTTTTATGACTGTCAGACCACAACTTAACCATTAAATTATTTAGAATTAAATTTTGCAACAATAGCCTAGAAGATTCAAAGGAAAAATCTAATGATGAAGATAAAACATATAAAATACATATCCTCGGAGAAAATCAAGATTTCCTCAAACCTTTGGTTGCCTCTATCTTTCTAGGATTTGACCATAGTCGAGAGAAAATATTATGAGAAAAAGATATTCATTTGCTTAATTTGTTGATTTGATTTGATTTGATTTGATACAGTGATGAGATCAAGAGATCTTCATAAAGAAACGTGAAAAATCTAGTGAGAAGAAATCTTTAGATTTTTTGGGTTAGGTCGGATTTAGGTTAGGTTAGAAGCGAGAGGATTCTAATAAGACTCGGGTTTGATTAATTTTAGCATGATCTATATTCAATCCAAAAGCTATATCGGGTTTGATTTTGGACCCATATCCATCCTATTGATGTTTCGGGTTCAGATCGAGCGAAATTCGAGTCAAATCTTGATTGGACTCAGTTAACCCGGACCCACTTGTAGCCTTATAAACATCTATATAGATCCTAGAGGAGTGTTGAATAGGGTTGAGTAGCATCAATCTACTATTAAAACATTTTCTTCTTTATAGAGCAACAATAGACACAAGAAATTATAATTGTGCAAATAAAATAAAGGAATAGGAAAGAAATGGGAGTCAATGACGTGATGATGGGCTATAGAGGTTTCTTCACAGCCGACGTAGGTGGACTTGAACTTTAGTCTACTAGTTTCATGATATAAAGATCACACATATGACCTTACATTCAATCCACCAATCATAACCGAAGAAGGAAACATTAATCAAAACTCCTCACCAAGAGGTTAACGTGTCTTCAACCAATTCCTAATAGGTTGGAGATCCTTTATAGAACATGATCCCAAATAACAAGGTCTTGGATAGTTAAAAGTACAGAGGTTAAAAGAATTGTGAAAGGATGTATAAACAATAGCTTGTACACAAGCAAAATACTAAAATGATTAGTATGAGATGAAATTTAAAGAACATAATCAAGAAAGTTGAGAAATTGAACATGATTGAATACTTGAGAATTTCAAAGTTAAAACCTCTCTTTTCTTTTCTCTCATAATGAAGTTGTAACACATGTTCTCCCAAAAATCTTAACAAAGGACATACATAGTAGGAACAGATGGTAAAAAAAAAAAAATACAAATTTTCCCAACATGGGCTTTGAAAAATTCCCTGGTTCGGCATCCGATGAAATTGAATGGGTGAGTGCCGCATAATTTGTGAAAAGAGAGATTTTAACTTTAAAATTCTCAAGTGTTCAAGATTTGAGTCTTAGAGCTGTGAATATCCTTGAAGAACTTTTGTTTTACTAAGTAGGGTTGATCTTTTAAGTTTCTTTTCTTACTTCATATACTGAAATCAACTAATTTCTTTCATCACTTAAGTTTGAGTCTTAGAGTGTAGTGACTTTCTTTTTTTATAAATGAAATATTTTGCATCCATCTGATATTTCTTTTTAACTATCATTTCAGGGGAAGGAGAAGCTCGCAAGGTGGAAGCGGCGTTTACACCATTCATCACTTTGACTTAAAATTTCAGAGTCTATTCGAAGATATCTCGGTGAAATTATTAATAGCTCCTGAAATCAGCCATAGGGCATTCATTTCTCATTGTCAAGGCAAATCATGTTACATTTGTAAACAAATATAACAGTTGATTGCAAATTTGTTAAGAAATACAGCAGTTAGTTTCGCTTTTTTGGTGGAAATGTTGCTTGAACCAATATGAAAATACAAATCTTGTCCAAAATGGATACATTGATTGTGAATCCACGCTCTGTTTGATGCATGCAATTGGACACATTACCTTTTCCATTGGAATTGTAGTTGTCAACACAAGCTTATATTCGAATTTTGCAAGGAAAATATTCATATCAACGGAGAGCAGACAGAGCGAGAAGAGATGCTAAAAAAAATGCTGATATTTCTATTCATCGTCAGTTACTGCACAAATAGTAGACTAGAAAGGATTTCTGGTTCAACTTTTGACAAGTTGAAAATTGGATGATTAGAACCACTTTTAGGCTCTTTATGACACTAGAATTAACCAGACCTTTTTTTTCTTTTTGTTAGATCAATTTTGTTTGAATCTCACTTGTGTCCTTGCAAGATATTGCTTGCTTCGATATGAATTATTTTATTATGACTTATCAATGAAAAATATAGAATGATTCTATTTTCCCTTCACTACATGAAAAGAAGATTGTTGCAGATGCCTCTCAGTTAAAACACTTGTCCTGTCTTCTTCCTTTTTTTTTATTTGCTTTATTTGTTTTATTATTATTATTATTTTAAATTTTGGGTTTGAAGTTAAAGCATGTTGTGTTCCGTCATAGTGAGTTTCTTGACTTTGAATTATTATAGGCATTATTCGCTTTATTTTATAATTAGTGAACAATGCTATATGGATTTAAATGTAAAATTTTGCTTAAGAAGTTTGCATGGTTATTTGAGATCCTATAGTAGATTGAGGTTGTTGTCATGCTTAAAACATTACATGTATGGATTTCAGTTTCTTCTTCTTTTGGCATCCATGACACTTTATTATGAGTTGTGATGTTTGTTAATTGTTAGTTGCTTGTTTGTTGTGCTCAACTTTTAAACACAATATCATGCTTGTTTCACTATTGAAGCCTTTAGTAAATTGTACCTTAGAAATACTTTGAGGACTTAATGAGCTCTGATGGCTATCCTTTTCATTTTTTGCTAGGAAGACTTGAGCATCTGTCTTCTATATTATTGTAACCAAAATCGCTATATATTTTCTTACAAGAAAATCTCTTCGTGTCTGGACATTTACCAGTCATGTCATACCTGGTCACGACCCACATTTTTCACTATTGTAATCTTTCCAATGACGATTAACGAAGAATTACCTGTATGCTATCTTCTCTGAGTTTCCTTTCTGGAATTACATCTTAGAACAGTTGGGTTATTAATCATACAAAATATTATGAACTCTATCCATATTTTGTTTGTCTGGTAATATGACAAAGTGCTAGTTTACCAATATGTATTCTTTCACTTCCATGATTTTTGTTTTTCTATTAGCTCTTGATATTCTAATGTGAAACAAACCCCTTTGTGCAATTCGAGCTGTTTTCACATTGTTATTTTGAAGGAAGCCTGTTTCTTTGCCTTCTAACCCTTTACTGACGATCGCCTAAATTTCTGTAAGATGTTACCTCTTTTATCTTTTGATAATCAATCTTTGAACATAGGCCTTTACTGACCATTGTCTAATTCCTTTGAAACAACATCAAGGCTTATGGATTGATTGGAAGGTTTTAGATTTTGGCCAAGACTGATGTATATCACAAATATCATATCAAATTTGGTGGTGCCTGATACACGATATACCAAACAATTTCGGTCCAATATTACTTATAGTTTCAATATTGCCAATAAGATACACCAGATATTGTGATTCTGATTTTATAAATTATTGGTTGACACTAATAACAATTCTGATATTTTATACTTGGATTCTAGGTCTCCTGTTTCACATTTTTTTAATGAATTTGATGATAATTCAAAACAGGATGGTAGTTGGTCGCAAATATGAATGCTTCCATGTAGAACTTACCTAGTCAAAAATTATTTGAACATTTAAATTAAAATAAAGAGACAAGCTATGAATACATATCGTGTAATGTATTTATTGATAGGCCTTTACATACTTGCTTCCTTAACATTGTGCCTACAGGTTATCCTTTTCTTTTTTTTTACTGATTGTTGTGTTTGTTGTGTAAGGTAGCTTTGATGGAAATTCTCTGAAGGTAGCCGAACTGTTGTTTAAAGGCGGCTTTAAAGAGGTATATGCAATCAAAGGGGGCCTCAGGGGAAGGGATGGGTGGCAGGTTAGTTTATCTAAAAACTCCAGATACCCATCGCATAAATGGATGGCAAGAATTCTACTATAATTAGCATAATTTCCATTTTGAATGAGTCAGTTTATTTTAGCCCAATGAAATGAAGTTTTGTTTTGTTTTTTTTTTTTCCTTTTCACCTTTTCTTTTCTTTTCCTTCTTCTTTACTTTATTTGCGATTACTAATATTTACTGAGTCTAACTGCACTTGAGTTAGAACTGTAGAATATTCAAATGGATCACATCTCACAAAGACTAGTTAGTTAAATTAAGGGTATCACACTCATAGTCCTTTCTATTCGTGGAGTTGTTTACATGTTATTTTACGATTTTGTACAATAATGATTGAAATGATCGAATGTTTTACTTTCGTAGGCAATTCAAGAAACCCTTCTTCCACCATCGGTGCAAGTTTACCCACGTAAAAAGAAGAGCAAGTCATCAGCTCAGCTTGAGAAGACCAGAGAAAGGACGGATGACAAGAATAACGGCAATGGGAAAGTACCGTCTTCTTCTAGCATAAAGCAGGAAGGTAACCAGGATAGTGACCATGGACGTACCAAACCTGCCGAAACATCTCCAGAAGCAATACTAGCAAATGGAAGACCGTTGTCACCATACCCGATGGTAAGGTTTTCTCAAGCCCATCGTATTTAATTTACTGCCCGTTCATTTCTATTGATTTTTGACATAGATCTACTTGTGTGCTCCTATATGTGCATATACATATGGAATTAATGTGCTCAAACAGGAGTAGTTATTTTTTTTTTGTGGTGTAGAATAAAGCTCTCAAGGCGGAGTCATGATTAGATTTTTTTGGCTTTGGAGATCAGCAGGCTTCCATTATCATCTTTAAAACTAGGTTATTTAAGATGAAACCGTTGCAGACATTCATTTCAGAATGGCTTAGATTTTGGTGTAATAATGGCCAACTTGATACCAAGTTAAGACTGATATCCAGTGGTTATTAGTTACTTTTGACTTGAGCCTTCCTCTTCTTAACAAAGATTCAGTATCACATGATGTTGAGCTTCACCAGTCAATATTCAAAAACCGAACCACATAAGTATATTTATATAATCCATTTAGAAAACTGAACTGAAATAGCTTATCCCAATATCGAGAACACACATCTTGTGTAAGAAAATGGCATAAAGGTACTTATTTACATTGATACGACATTGAGTAAAATCATCAACTTACAACTTCTGTTAGGCCACTGATAGAAGATCCTCTACATGGATTATAGGATAGTGGCCAATTCTCTAGTGCTTTCTCCTAGATTGATGTTAGGACTATTATTGAAAATTTAACATAAATGCTGAAGTACCTTAGGACTGCTATAAGGGTAGATAGGGTCCAGTTACTACGAGACCTTTGACCTGACCGGACCCTCACAGGTAGCTCATTTGGATCCAAAACCTACCCTCTTGAGCTGGACCAGGCTCAGGTTCGGGTCCAGGTTTGGGTGTATTTCGGACATCAGGACTATCAGAATGATAAGCACATATAGTCCGGGGTTTGGGTCTGGTATTGGGTTTTTATAAAGCTTCTTGATATTTCTATTACGATATATTATTAGGTAATAGACCAGACTGATTCGACACCGACAGGGTCCATTTCAATGATATCCTGAACCTACCTGTAATATCTAGAGCAATCTTTAAAATAACGATAATGGTAATGTAACGTTTTGCCTCTGTTAGATTATGTCGCAAATAGAGTAACGCATAATGTAGGTTATGAAATTTTCTATTTATTTAATAAAATAAATATAAAACTATATAAAATAATTTTTATAGATTGAAAAATAAATTTAAAATTTCTAATATAACCATTTTATAATACATAATCTATTCTGATTTTATATTAAGTTTTACAATAATTTTTAAATTTATCTTCTTAAATTTATTAAGTCTGTAATTCCAATCATCATCTAAATAAGAAAACAAGATTCTAATTTTTTTATTTTAATACTAGTTATTATCATTGTGGTAATTTTATTTTGTAATGTTCAATTTATCTTATTTATAATTATTGATTTCAGTTAAGTTAAAAATTCAATAGAATCAATAAAATATTTCAGCAATGGAAAGAAATTACAGCAAACGAATAAGGAAACAATCACAAATTAGCAAATTAGTAATTCCACAAGCAATCAAACAAACTGACAACTAATCAAGTAAGAAAATTACAGCAACTTTCTAATAATCAAAATAATAATTAACAGCAATATAGAAATTACTAAATACTAAAAAAATAACTGTAAATAACGTAACATAACGTAATTTAATGTAGCGTTACGTAATATAACATAAAAAACGTACTGTTATGGTATACTAAGTTTTTTTCAGTTATTATGTAGCGCTGGGATTCCGTTAGGTTTCGTAACGTAATATAACGGGTTTCATAATGCGTTATTTTCTACATTGATCTAGAGTCCAATTTTTATATTCGGCATATATACCCATTTATAAATAGGTCTGTTTTGGACCTGAATGTAGGGTTTATACAATCCTAGGCACCTTTAAATGCATTGTCAATGCAACTTCTCATATACTTTTTGCTTCCTGGATGCAGTACCCAGACCTGAAAACGCCTTCTTCTCCGAGTCCATCCAAACCCCAAAGTTGATGTAGGATACTGATGGCACATCATGCAGCAGTTTGTATGACAATCGATTTTGTATTGATACACAGGGCTTGTTAATAGGGAAACAAGAACTGCAGTAGGAAGGCTGCATGCTTTCTTCCCTCTTTCTGGCTTGTTTATCCTTCTGAAAGCTTATTAGCTCACGGATGAGGGATTTCGTCTAATTCATGATGGGTGAGTACTTTGTGAAGCCGAGACACTGTATCTTCTTTGGTATTGAAAAACAAAAGATTCCCAAGGACAGATGCGAAAATGCTTCTTCTAAACTTTAAATGTGAAGGAATCTTTCAGATTTGTCTTCTGTATTGTAAGGTTTTTTTTTTTTTTTACTCCTGTAATCAGGACTTCCTTTAACGGATTTGAAGAGCTACAGTGGATAAAAAATGTTTTTCATGATGAAATCCTCTGTTGTAATTGCTTGTATTGTTCTTTCTGTAATCAAGGCCAGCTGTGGGATTTGGAGATTGAAATGCTTTGCTTCTGCAGGCTCGACTGCATTCTATTGCTGCTTTAGAGAGAGAGTGCTCGAAAAGAGTATCGTTTCGTTTTCAGAATCATTGTCAATTGAAGGAAATGCTTGAATTAGTTGGATATGATTGATCCCTTCAAGAAAATTCTGTATAAAGTAAAAAATGGGCTAAGTACATGTCCCCCAAAGTTTTATTGCAAATACCCTCAATATGTGGATGGCTAAGGATAGCTTTTCAAACAACATCCACAGCTTTTTTAGAGGCTGCTACCAAAATGTTTTGTATTTGAATGTATTTGGTGTTTGTATTTGAATGTAGGAGCTTGTTAATAATTCTCCCTCCTGTCAGTCCCGATAGAAAAGAAAAAGTTCTCTCTATTGTGCAGCTTTGTATGTTTAAACGAGCTTAAGTATGATACTATGTTTTTAGAATAACTTCTAAATTTTTTACTGTATAGGAATACTATAAATGATGTTTATTCTGGGGATGAGGCTCGCTAAACATTTTCCCTTTTTATATATATATAATAACATAAGTCGTTACTAACACTTACGTGTAACTGAACATCATACTAACACAATATATATATATATATAGAGAGAGAAAACTGAAAATACACCGGCGGTGAAGGAAACTTTCTTCACCGCTGCTTAGGTGGCCCAATAAAATTATTACACATGGTGTTATTTAAGAGAATTCATTTATTTGTTATCTTGAATGATACTCCGTGTTATAATTTTATTGGGCCACCTAAGCGGCGGTGAAGGAACTCCCTTCACTGTCGGTGTATTTCCCGTTTCCTCATATATATATATATATCAGCATTTTAATTGTCAAGAGGATGATATCTTACCACCGCTCCAGCAGAGGAAGCTCATAACTTCATTCGAACCTTGATCCTCGGGTCAAGAGATTTGTTTATCCCATGCTTCAGGTTACGTATCTCAAAACGTGCACTCAAATCCCAACTTAACACAGCTCCATGCTGGAGTTGTAAATTTATGGTGTTTCATGGAGTGGCACTGGGATAATAAAGATATTCAACATCAGCATCATATGAGAATATCTCTATTTTCTTATCTGCTGACATCAATGAAACATATGTTCAAGATCACAAGCAATATCTCTATTTTATTATCTGCTGACATCAATGAAACATTTGTTCAAGATCACAAGCAACTTGTTTTTGCAAGTAGTGATCACAATTAGGCAACATTTTTGTAACAGAGTGGAAAGCATGGATACATGAAGTTGGCTACCACCCCTTATAAAGCGGTAAATATCTGTCGCAGTCCATCAAATATTACCATAAATTGGTAAGTGTCAATCTCTGGTGTATGAACTGATCTGGTACACAGTGACGGTGGGCATACTCGGTGTAAATGGTCACCAAAACCCGGAAACAAGCGACAGGAGGTAGCATGTGATAATTTAAGTAATGCATATTTGTTAACTCATAAAATTAGTAATTATGAATACTGAAAATAAATCATTGCAACATAATGTTGTCCTATCATCACCAAAGAATCTATCCAAATAATATATATAACTAATGTAACTCACATGATAACCCAGGGACAAGTTATTTTTAATTTTTTAAATCAAATAAAAAATCATCTTTAATATTCCATTTATTTCCTTTAACCACGTTAGAAATACAGTTAAGATAATTATCAGTTTAAATAACTAAAGAATATTCCTACCTGGTTCACCTTTGTTTCATTAACCTTTAACTCTCTCTCTCTCTCTCTCTCTCTCTCTCTCTCTCTCTCTCTATATATATATATATATATATATATATATATATAGGGATTACTGTAGGTGAGCCATTAGCTCAAAAAAAGTTACGTGAGCTAGCGGCAAAACTATAATGATCCAATATTTTTTCTTCAATTTCTTTTAACAGTTACTATCTTTACCTTCTTAATTTCTTTCAGATTAAATTTCATAAATTTTAGAGTTCATTTACCCTTTCATCAAATACATACAAAATGTTTTATTCATTGAAAACCGTTAATTTTGTGTTAACTTGATGGAGGACCAAATCAAAACTAAAACTCAAGAAATTGGGTATGAGTGAACCCTAGGGAGTCGAGATCATAATCCAAAATAAATTTTTAAAAAAAGATTACTGGAGATAGTGGAAATAAACTGTAGTTCAGGTAACTTGCATGAGCTGTCAGCTCATTTTCATTTTTCTAATATATATATATATATATATAGGAAACGGAAAATACACCAATAGTGAAGGAAGTTCCTTTACCGTTGCTTAGGTGGCCCATAAAATTATTACACGTGGCCTCATTCAAGGTAACAAATAAATGAATTCTCTTAACCATTTTTTGAGTGGTACAACATGTAATAATTTTATTGGGCCACCTAAGCGGCGGTGAAGGAACTTCCTTCACCGCCGGTGAATTTCCCGTTTACTCATATATATATATATATATATATATATATATATATATATATATATATATATATATATATATATATATATATATATATATCTATATATATATGTAAAAAGGAATTATCACTGATAATTTTAAAACCTAATATCTGTGTAATATTTATACCTATTCATGAAGAAAGGAAATTTCATTACCATCAAGTATGGTTCTTGTGATATCATTTGTCTTAAAGCAGGCTCTATTAACATATAAGACAATATACAGTATAACTAATTATTCTGTCAAATTATTATCCTCACGCACTCATAAACATCTCAACAAAGAGGCATTTTCTAGTTTACCAAATCAAAAATTAATAAATGTTCTTGCAATATTGAAACGAATTAGGCTTATCAGCACTAACCATAGATAGGTATATAATAACAATCCGGTCGGGATAGTTGTAATTTCACAAATTTTCAGTTACATAAATCCGTTACAGTTTATCAATCAGGTTATAAATCCCGATTCGGTATATTACTAACCGTTATGAATTCAATCTATTTTATCTTGATTTTATAACTCGAAATTATAATCCAATTTTGGAGTTACTATTTTTCTATTTTTATATAGATTTATCATTATTTTCTTAGAATTTTCTAAGAAAATTCAAAAACATGTAAATGTTGGGCTCAATTTATAATCAATTGGATTTTCGATAGGCATAAATTAAAATTTATAGCTCCAAACAACATTCTACTTTTAAGGTTACTGTTTTCCTAATATTTCTGATTTTCGAGAATTTTCTCTAAACTTTTTTTAAAAACTCCAAAATTTGACTAATTTTTTATTATTAAATTAATCTATAATTACTTTAGTGATTTTTATCTCTCCTTTTGAACATCAGAAAATAGTATGAAAAAATTTCAAAGCTTCTCTCATTGATCGCTATGTCATTTTTTAATTTGGTAATATTTGGAAGATATTAACCAAAACTGTAAATATAAAATATCAAATAAATTCGAAATTAATTAAAAACTTCTTAGCACACACCTAAACTCTCTAAACTATATTCTAAGAGCACACCCCCCCCGATTCGAGTTACTGGTTCGCTGCTAAAAGGAGGGTTAATGTGGCACTTAAAGAGGATTAGGTAGTAAGCTTAAAGAGTATTCTTAAATATAAGAATTAGATTACTTATAGAATACTATTAAGATCCAAATAAAACCCCTAGCTCATTCTCTTTTCCTTCTTTAAAAAAAATTACAACAAATAAATCTCCTCACTATCTCTTTGGAGTAGAAACTGCAACATTTAGGGGAAAGAAATTATTGGCTTTTTCAAGTAAATTGAAGAGGAAGAAAATAAGGGTAAATAATACTCTCCTTCATTGTTCTCTCTCTATCTTAAAATTATATGATGCAATATCGTTGTTTGATTTCTGAGTATGAATATGGATTGTAAATGTTTGAATTTAGTTATATATGAATTTATAGAGAGTACATACTTAGCACATTAAACAAAATCCTGCACAAAGTCAATAAAAGTGGTTATATATGTATTAGCTAGTATTTGTATGAATTAGATAATTCTCGCTCTCTAATCACTTACTCATTGATAATATATGTTATGTATTCTCTCAATTGATACGCAATATAATTTTTACCATGAAATATGATTTTGCCATGTACAGTGTTATAAAAGTTTATCATGTACATATATAAACTATGTCAAGTGACCCTACATAATTGTTTCTGATCACATACTAAATTTTCATTACATTGATAAAGGAACAAATTTAAGTGAAGATTGAATTAGAATAAAAATAGTGAACTTATACAATTATAGTTTCAAGGTACTTAACTATCTAGCTGTTTGATAAGAGCTATTAAACTAAATTAAAAAATATATATAAGAAATAAAGTCTCTTGTAATAACTGATACTTTGTAAGTTCCAAAACCATGAAAATTTTCACTAAGAGTTAGACTATAGCAATTTTTCATATGCGATTTTATTTTTTTTAAATCTTACATAAATTATAGGAGAATTCATCATTTGAATATTTCTCTTAAAAAATCAGCCATGAAATATCACAGAAGTATTTTATGTCTAACTTAGTCATGTATAGATATATAACTATGACTTACAAAAAATATATGGCACATCCCTTATAATTTCATATAATTAGCTTAATTAGAATTATATATACATAGGTCCTAATGGCAAAAGAATGAAAATGGATTGGAGGTCAAATGATATGTCATAAGAACATATGACATGATCCTCACACACGACACTGTACATGGCAACCTTGTCATTAGAATGATTTCATTCTAAAGTGAAAAAACAATGACATGAGTTGTATTATGACATGAATGATAACTTGATATGAGATGAGATACTTAATATGAACCTGCACCACTTGTACATGATGGTTGAACGTGATCATGGCACTCTACTTGTATATGATGTATGATACATGATATGGCATAAAATAATACTAATACTTATATGGTTAACAACAAGTGAGGTAAATAATGAACATGATATATGGGACATACTGATACAACATGGATAAGAAAAATACATAGTCTATGAGAAAATATATACATAGTCCAGACTTGACATGAGAATTAAATTTGATTTTTAACTAACAGACATGTGCACGTTCAAGATATAAATGTACCATAATAATATATCATGTAACGAAACTACATATGGATAAAATCTATGTATAATGAGGATTTAGTTGGCCATTTCTAATTGGTACTAAAAATTTGTACTGTAGTTCACTGTGTGATACTGAGCTAGAGTTCAATAATCAAGTTCCTATTACGAGCTATGTCAGTTACTATTTTGTAGTATGGGGTTCGTCAAATAGTTGTTATTGTCATGGTTTAAAACCATGGATTCTGATCGGGTTCTATGCATACACAAGCACTTCTATGATATTAATAATAGTGCGCCATCTTATATATCTTTTTAGTTTCAAATATCTAACATCGGACATGGCTAAAACTTGTTTATTTCTACATGATATTTATATGCTAGTTGTAAATTATACATATATGGTCTCTTATTTATCTTATTATTTATTATTCATGTCACACGACTGACATCAACATATTCACGTATATTTATCTAACGTATCGTGATGGAACACGTTTTTTTATGTATTACTTACTGGGTTTAATTTTTTGGATTTGGAACTAAGATTTTGAGGAAGTGGAATGAGAGCTTGCACTAATCAGAATCCTTACTTTGTTGATCATGCAGAATGTCACCAAGGGTAGGGTTAAGCTTAGAAGTTCTTGTATATAATATTCATATTTACATTTTCTCGAGCTTTGTTCTTTCTTTTGATTCTTCTATTGTACATAACTAGAACAATGAATCATGTTATATATTTGACTTCAAATTATATAAATAAAATTTTAAAAGTTCAAAACATATTAGTTATTAATCTATTGTGTGAGTAGTTATAGTTATTTCAAAATCATGTGCCTGTTTGGTATCTTAGTATAATTTTAAGTAGCATCCTTTATTTTGTGAAGTAGTTATGAGGGCATTA
This sequence comes from Dracaena cambodiana, assembly GCA_036321105.1. Taxonomy (NCBI): domain Eukaryota; kingdom Viridiplantae; phylum Streptophyta; class Magnoliopsida; order Asparagales; family Asparagaceae; genus Dracaena; species Dracaena cambodiana. Next base: position 63,004,515 of record JAYEPQ010000002.1, read on the forward strand.
CTAATGGTTGGTGAGTGTCATATATTGCATATTTATATCACTTATTTTATCTATTTTTATATATAAATAATACTACTCATGTATGTTTAGTATATTTTTCAGGTAAAGCCTATTACTATAAAGATATGATATGAAATCACAAGAAGATCGGAAAAACCAACTTCAGAAAGAGATCAGAGAAGAAAGTTACAAAAAAACAAAGCTAGAAGCTATCAAAGTTGAATCTAGTTATGCAAAAGAGAAGAAAAAAACTAGATGATCAAAATTCCATAAGCCAGGAAGCTGGAAGTGCAACTATTGCTGCCATTTAGTAGCAATTGCCACCAATTAGTAGCAAAGTGGGGTCCACTGGGGCCTGGCTTCCTTCTACTGGCTCAAATACGGGGTAGGACTTCTTTGACTAAAATTGACCACCGCTATTTATCGGTCGATGCTCTTTTTGGCGGCAAATGTAATGAGTCTATATCTTAAAATTTTATGAAGACTTTATTACAATTTTGTAATTTTTCTTTTGTAATTGGATTAGGATTTTGAGTTTCCGAGACCTATAGATTGATCATGTCCTTATAAATTAGGGTACCATATGCTTTGTTAAGATTAATAAAATTAGAGGATTAAACCGTAAGAGCGACGACCGTTATACTTGAGCTCCAAATGTTGTCCTTTGCTGTTCATTTTTGTTATAAGTAGGTAAAACTATTTAATTGTTTTTAGCTAATTTTTATTGCTTTCTAGTTTAGGAATTTTCTTACTTTGTAGTAGAAATTAGATTTTTATTAGTTTTCATGCACAAAAATATGAACTTGATTAATAAAAATATGAGTAGATAATTTTTCTTAGTTCTAAAATATAAATGAAGTTAGGGATCAACCGTAATATAATTTTTATTTGCCTTCGATGCATACATGTAACTCTCCATACCAGCAGGAGCACTAATTGAATCCTACATCTCTATAATTAAGGATAGAGAAAAGTTTGACATTTAAATCCAAATGAAATCCTCGACAACCCCACCGTGTTGAGGTAAAAGTATGAACTGCTCTAACCTGTTAAGATTAAGAGAAAATAAAAGTTTGTCATTTAAGTCCAAATGAAATCCTCAACAACTCATCATGCAAAGGGAAAAAGTATGACTAGTCCAATGCAAACGACGATTGGTAAAAACTAATCAAATCTGTTTATAACTGAGAATTTGCTAAAAATCCTATGAACATGTCTTATTAAGTTCTTACATCTGACAGATCCTAAGTTCTTTTCTTTTGAAATCCGCAAAAGAAATCAAAATCGCAGATCATTATAAAGCGCAGATCTCCAAAGTACAGATTTCCAAAGCGTAGATTTTCAAAAGCACAAATTCTTACAGAGTCGTGTTTTGTCTCCAAAATTATCATTCCTCCAAATTTGCTAAGTTAAAAATTATCTCTGGCAAGCAAAATTTTTCATTCCTCCAAATTTACTAAGTTAAAAATTACTTCTGGCAAACAAAATTTTTTATTCTCCCAAATTTGCTAAGTTAAAAATTATCTCTGACAAATAAAATTGTTCATTCCTCCAAATTCACTAAGTTAACAATTACATCTGGTAAATAAAATTTTCATTTCTCTAAATTCGCTAAGTTAAAAATTACCTCTGATAATTCAAAAGTTATTATACTACAAGTCACTGAACAGCTGAGATCATAACTTATTCAGAAAAGTTAATGATCATTTCCATCATGTCCAAGAAAATTATTCATTCGTGGCAAAATCTATTTGGGTATTTGAATAATGACTCTATATTATCAAGTTAATAATTACCTCTGAACAATATTTTAAAGAGTCAATGATCATCAAGTTAATAATTACCTTTGATCATCAAAACCAAAATCATTCATCAAGTTAACAGTTAGCTCTGAATGAGTGACAATAAAAATTTTTCCACAAGCAAGATATTTCCATATTAAAAAAAAACTTTATTCATTATCAATTCAATATTACAAGAGTTCCTTGACATCATACAATGAATGGAAATCATTACAGATCATTGAGTCAAGAGAACATTGAAATATTTTGTCAACATCTATTATTACTAATTGGATGGCTTCATAAGTTTGGATAGTAGCTCACCTCTGCAATCAATTCTCGCCGATGGTTAAGAATTTTCAAGTTTCCTTGCTCAGCTATATTAATATCAACGTACCAAATGACTTAATTAGTTCAAACCTGGATGTACCAAATGCATGTTCCCAATACACAACATGTGGAACTGCAGAAATTGGAAACTGTCAATAACCATTTATCATCCTTACTTTAAGGATAAAAGATGAAAAGATAACAATGCCACATACCTGAAATCTTTTCTCTCATGTAAAGTACATGAGATCTTCTGGTTCTCCTAAGATATTCAAAAAAGTTGAGAACTAGACGGGCATGAGTACTGTTTTAGAAATTCTGGAGAGTAATATCCTGCGACAAATCCAGAGTTTTGTCAAGAGATATAAAATAAAATAGACAATCCCTGAACTTACCATAGTTAAGAAATATGATTACGATTATAAGGATCTTTTCAATGGGATATTCCTTCTTTAACGAACCTGATAGTAGACTAGTCACAGATTTGCTAACATTTACAGAAGGCGTATCATCTAGAGATCTTGTTACATGTCAATCCCAGTTCATTGCATCAATCAAAGAAAAATATGAAGAATAAAACTTGGGCAGAGTCATAACAGAATTGGCTGGAAGAACCTAAACGCTAATGGGTTGGTTAAGGGGTGAAGATTTCTTCATCATAAAAGCCCTAAGAAGAGTTCAAGTCAGAATAGTCTAAGAAGAACTTAGAGAAATCTAGAAAGGAATCAAGCTCAGAGAAAATTTTTAAGTCAGAATAGCTTTTTGAAGAAAGGCTAGGTGCTTTATATAAAAAATTTTATGATCAAAATCTTCGGCTAAGAGATTTTATAGACGAAATCTTTAGTTGAGATCTTTGACTCGAATCTCATTGAGATTTTATTAATAATAGACGCATTGGATGCTTAGATCTCTGCGCCGAAATAGATGAGATCATCAATTGAGATCTTTGATCGATATCTTGTTAAGATCTTGTCATTAATAAATGCATGCAGAGCTTAGATCCTTGCACCAAAAAGGCAATTAAAGTAGTGACGCTTCATTTTTAATTGCCTGAGACCTACGGATTTAAACGCAAGGTCGCAATTATATATATAAACCCGCGGATTTGAACGAAGGGTCACGTTTGTATGCAAACCTGTGAATTTGAATGCAAGGTCACGTTTAAGATGCAAGCGGAATTGAATAGAAGATCATATCTAAGAGTAAACGCTAAACTCAAAAACATCAATTTTGTGACAAATAGAAATTGTTTCAAGTTTTCATTATCAAATTCAAGATTATAAAAGGTTCTTGGACAAGATCAGGAAAATCATTCCATCTATGGGATTGACACAAGTTTTCATTATCAAAATTAAAGATTACAAGAGCTCCTTGAACAATATCAAAAAATCATTACAACTTAATGGGTCAAGTGAGCCTTGATCTTTTCCCTCATATCACTCATCTCCAGCTAAATAGTTTTATAAGGCTGAACAATGGCCTATCTTCGCAATTCTTCTTCACTGACAGTTGTATTATTCACTGAGTCAGACTTCAGGGCCTCCAATTCTACTTGATCAGTCAAGAGAGTTTTATTCACATTATCATGTTGCCTAGATAAGATAAGTCTGTGAGATTCTTCATTATCTCCTTGCGCTCTTTGGAAATCTTGTCAAAAAAAGTCTGAGCTTTGGCAATAGTTTCTTGAGTTCTTGCAATAGTTTGATCATGGCCCTTGACAGTTGCAGCAACACTCTCCATCTGAGAACATAAAGATTGGCTAGTTGACAGATTTTTGTCAATACAGGCCTGACAAGCATTAACTTTCTTTTTGATTTCTTCCTGAAACTTGAGCTGATCCTCCATTAATCTTTGAAAACCATTGCTGACTTATCTACACTACGGATCTTCAACAAAGTATCATACATGATTCTGAAATTGAGCTACTATGAGTTTGTAAGGAATTTCTTTTTCTTCCCCAAAATACTTGCTATACAAGTCACATAAGGATTAAGGAGAGCTGCAATTGAAGAAAAATAACTCCCTTTCAGAATCTTGTCAATGCAATGGTCCAGAAAATAAAAAAAAAGACTTTAATAGTATACTGGAGCAAATCATCAACAACTCCATCAACTTCTGTATAGCTTATTGTCAGTAATGAGAAAGAGGTAGGTGCAGCAGAAACAACAAAAGAAGTAGACGCAACTTCAGCAGGATTGACAATTAGAGACAAGTGTGGGAGTGAGTCAATCTGTGTTGTATCCTGAGTTGAAGAAATAACAACTTCAGCAGGAGCAGCAACTTCAACAATTTCAACAGGAGCAGCAGTTTCAGCAGCTTCAACAGGGGCAACAACTTCAACAGCTTCAGTAGTGGAGACGACTTCAGCCGCAATAATCTCAATAGAAGATGCAACCACTCCAGATACACCAACAACATAAGTAACTCTAGATACAACCTCAGTTGGGATTTCAACCTCAGTGAGAGAAGCTTCAACTCCAGGCACATACTCCGAAGTTGGGGTAGAAGAGAGCATTTCTGAAAGAAGAAGAGATAGTTAAATAAGACTATGAATAATGATGAAAATGACTAAAATTTTGGAGAAACCTTGAGGCTGGGTGCTTGATTCTCCAGACCCATATATTTATGCTCTCTCTTATGCCGTCAGAAAAGTGTATTTGTTATGATCTGATAGAGGAGTAAAAGAGCGAATATCATCACTTTCAACATCATCATCATCATCATCATCATCATCACCTAGATCGTCAAAATTTCCTGAAAGAGATCAGAAGATGAAACTAAAGCCCCAGAGTTGTGGATTTGGCAAAAGAAACCAAAATTTGGAGTACATTAAATAAAGACTTATGGATTTGATCAGTCTCTATGGGTTGATGATATATAGACACTGTCATTGAAGAAAAGCCTGATGCTTGAACCTCCCCCAACAACTTGCACTTCATCATCATTAGCAATTTGGATTACTGGAGGAGCAGGAGCTGCAAAATCCTCTGAGGTAGGTTGAATTAGTTCTTCTGAAAGTGGCTCAGCAGTAGACGAAGGTTTAGCTATCGGTGCAGTGGAGGGAACCTCTGTGATTAAGTCGCTGCGGAGTTTAGATGCTATGTGAGTACCATCTTCAATCTTAAAAACAGGCCCTTGACTCCGATGCTTCTTAGACAAATGAGAAAGCAATCTTGACCCATCTTCTTCTTCTTATTCCTCTTCAGTGGCTTCAAAGGTTGAACTGAGAATTGTCGCACTAGCTTCAGCTATAATAGCTTCTAGGATGATTGGCAAGTCATGGGACCACTTTGACCTTTTCTGCTTAGAAGTAGTCATCTAAGGAGAAGATACCAATTTAGAAGATGATCCTTTTGCCACATGAAGAGAAGAAAATTGAATAGTTGGGGATACAGGCTGATCCATTGGAATTATGGCAGTGTCTCTTTCATCCCTTGAATATATTCCTCAAAGTTATATTCTTGACCAAATTCATCTTTCCCAGGAACTCTATTGCTGCCTTCTTCTCTCTTATGAGAATACCATGCTTTAATATTCCTCAGACAAGTGTTATTTACATCGAAGTTTTTAGGCATAGAATGGGTAACAGAATACCAGTTACAAAAACTGTAAGATGTGTACAAATTTGGAGTTTTCAAAGGCAGATTAAATTTGACCTTAGTATAACCAAATATAAAATGGTACGAGGCCCTGGCTCCTTCAAATAAATTGCCTATGAAATTGATGTCCATATTTGGATTTCCGATATATAATTGATCATATTAAACTGTCGAGAGAAACGACTAGGATAATAAGGCTCAACGTTCAGGTGTTCCTTAAACGGAGGACCAAGTGTCCTAGACGTATACTTATCAACCACCAAAAACATCCAAGAGTTAAAGTGGTGAAATTATCAACCCCAATTGATTCCGTGAATTCCTCACCATAATCGGCATTTGAAAAATAGGGAAAAAAAACTTTTAACAGCTCATAGTTAGTATGATGTTGAAGCTGTTTCCGAATTGCAACCATATAACCCCCTTTCCATTGTGATCTCTCGTAATGCTGGACTTTGGGTGAATTAAGGTCCATTTGAGGGTGAATGGGACTCATCAAAGAGGGACATTGTAAAACCATCCAAGCTATTAAATATGTGTATGGAAGCTCTACCTATGGGTTTGAAGTCTTGGTCCTTGGATTTCCATCATCATCAAGAACTTCTTTGACTTTACAGAATTTATCAGTCAATACTCTTAATCCACTTTGAATGTCGTAAACCATTGTTGCAGTAAACTAAGTGGACGACCATACACCAATAGTACTGCTAGATACACAACTCCAACTGATAAAACTTCTTGTCGTGCCGTCGGAACTACATAGCATTTCAACCACAACATTAAGAAACCCGTTAACAAAGCAGGATTTGATAAAGATTGTAGAGCCTGGTAATGAAAGCTATCAATAGAGGTCCCAGCCTTGAAGATATCCTCATCTGACTCAGTAATATAGGAATTTGTCCCAAAATGGGCAATCCTATCTTCAATCTCTTGTTTGGAAGCTATTGGAAGACAAGTAAAATCAGAATTATTTGCCTTCAAAGTTTGGGAAGAGATATTGCAACCACTTCCTTTACTTTACACTATGCTGCCAGACACCAGATATGTGAGCGTAGATGTGATAGTGACAAAGTATTTCCCAATAGGTTTCATAAATTGTAGGATATTGAGTTTCTAGCAATTGGAGTTCCTCTCCAGTGGAAACATATTCTTCATAAAGAATTTCTCCTATAGGCAATGATGAATGTCATATATTGTATTTTTCCTCTCATACTTTATCTATTTTTTTATGTAAATAAATGCTACTTGGGTATTTTTAGTGTCGTTTTCAGGTAATCCGATTCGTACAAGGAGATGGCATGAAATCAGAGTTGGAGTCGAAAATCAGAGTCCAAAAAGTTTCTAAAGTGAGCAAAACTATGAGACTACGATACTGAAAAAACTCAAAGTTGAATATAGTAAGGAATATTAAACCTAGAAGACAAGGATTGCACGTGGACAAAATTTCATGAATTAATCTCAAATTTGAGCCGCTATTTAGCGGTTTCCACCACCATTTGGCGTTACAATGTGGGCCCCATGCGCCGAGATTTTTCCTGTGGCTTTGTTGTAATTTTGTAATTTTTCAGTTCTACTAAAATTAGGGTTTGATTTCCGAAACCTATATATTGGCCTATCCTTGTATTCTAAAGAGGATCCTGAAGTTTTGTACTCTTTTTTAATTTAATAAAATTAGGGTTTTACTGATGGGGTGGCGGCCACAATACTGTGCTCTAGAGATAAGCCATTGTTTTGAGATCTTTATTTGCTTTCTAGATAGATTTAATTGCTTTCTAGTATAGATTTATTGGCTTTCTAGATTATATTTAATTGCTTTCTAGAATCATGAGTAGCTAATTAGTTTAGCTCTAGGATGCAGATGAAGCTAGGATCCACCATGTAATTGCTTTCTAATATTTTTCTTCTTGAATAAAAATAAATAAAGACGTGATTTTTCTCTAAAAAGATTAAAATACAAGAACTCAAAGATTAAGACTTTGATAGGTTATACTTGAATTAGGTTTCTTGATAGCCTATGCTTAGTTAGAGTTTGGAGTTGTTGATTTTATCTTTTTCATTGAATTATCTAAAAATTTAGTTTGTTTTTATGAGAAGTAGTATCTTTGATGAGTTATACTTGCACACCACTTGATAGCTCATGCTTAGGGCACTTTAAATAAAGATTAAACTAAAAAGATCAAATTTTTATGAAAGAAGAAGATAATAGAAGTAAATACATGGTTGGAAACTAGTGGATTCTAGATCCTAGGCTATTTAGATTAATCCGACTTCAACCTAGAATCTTTTATTAATCCGCTAGACTAAGAAAAGAGTAAGAATCGTAAGAACACCCTAGATCCCTGTGGGACGACCTGTACAACGCTACACCGATACTGTGCGCTTGCAATAATTTATCACATCAAGTTTTTGGCGCCGTTGCCGGAAATTGACGGTGTTTTTCTTGCTTTTTCTAACGTTTTATGGGTTAACAGTGTGTGTTGAGTGTGCAGGGACTATAAAGTACATATATAGAAAGACAAAAAGGATCAAAGTAGCCTGCTATCTGCGTAGTTGAAACCAGAGAGCAAATCTCTCTGGTTTGGCCGCTATTTAGCTGCTAGAACCGCTATTTGGCGGCCATACAAGTAAGTTAGAGTCCCAAATTTTCTTCCTTCTGTATTTTGTGTCCCTGGTTTTGTAAAAAAATATAAAAAAATTAAAAACATTAGGAATCATATTTTTATTTGATCATATCCATTCCACCGTTTTATCTCTCCATTACACCCCACTTCTTGCATTAGTTTAGGAAATTCACGCATACACTCACGGTCGCTGGTTCATGCCACATTGGACCCGTGATCAATTTGGTCAACTTGTGAGATCAGATTTGTTCATGGGAGCCAAGATGGACCAACCGATCCTTCAGGATCGATGTTACCCGTTGCCTACATCATTGCCATCATTTTTTTTATTCCACACGTAACGGGTAATCACTATGAGTTGAAACCGCAGTATATTAGTATGCTTCCTAAATTTACTGGATCTGATTCAGAAGATACATATCTCTTTATCAGTGAATTTCAGGAAGTATGCATAATGATTAAACTACAGCATTTATCGGAAGACGCAATTAAGCCCCGCTTCATCCCGTTTGCACTCAAGGACAATTCAAAAAAGTGGTTGTACAGTATGCCTACTGATTCAATCACTACTTGAGATGAATTCGTTACGGTGTTTCTTAAGACGTACTATCCCACGCATAAGATGGTAAGGATACGAAATCAAATCAATTAATTCCGTCAAGTGCCAGGAGAACCCTTCTGGAAATACTTAGAACGGTTTAAAGACCTTTTAGCTCAGTGCCCTCACTATGCGATAGAAAAGTGGCGGTTGTGTCAAATCGTGTACGAACGACTCGATTACATATCCAAAACTCTTCTTGAGTCCATGTGTCAGGGGGAGTTCATGAGAAAGAATGAGGATGAAGCATGGGACTTTCTTGAGGACCTATCGTGGAAGACTATACAGTGGGAGAGTCCCGCTGAGAAGTCCAGTGTATCAACTTCTGCACATAAGGGTGGGATCCATAGCGTCGACAGGTTTATAGTTGCCGAAGCTAAGATTGCAGCCCTTATGAGGAGAATTGAAGCATTGGTGACTCCTAGTGCTCCATCGGTGGGTCAGGTAAATCAAATTCAAGTTCCCACATGTTTTAATTGCGGAACTCCGAATCATGTTATGGAGGAGTGTCCATTCTTAATGAATTCAATGGGTCCCACACTTGAGCAGGCTAATGCCTTATATCAAGAACCCATGAACAATCCTTAGCTCCTACATACAATCCTGGCTGGAGGAATCATCCAAATCTATCATGGGATCAAGGGCAATATCAGGGGCCCCATAACCCTAACATGCAGTCTCCAGCCACTGGTCAGTTCTCAAAACCAAATGTGGGTGCCTACCAACACCCAAATGCTTCAAATTATGGGAACAACCAGAATAGACTACCTGTACAAAATCACTTTCATTCACAACAGGGGTCTAATACTGAACAAGAAAAGCGACTTCAGTCACTTGAGAAGCTCGTTGAAAATCTTCTCAAGTCTCATTCCAAATTTGACACGCATATGTCCAACCTTAACGCACACATGGAAAATCTTATAAAAGTGTCAGCTGATTTTATTCAAAATACAGGTCAGCAACTGCTCGTAAACTCTCAATCTATTAAGAATATAGAGCAGCAGATTGGACAATTAGCGAGTCAGATGAGTGAACGTGGCCAGAGTACATTTCCAAGTCAACCCATAATGAACCCTAATGCCAGTTCCTCAAACTCCAATCAGTCGCATGTCCACCAATGCAATGCCATTCACAGGCTTAGATCTGGCAAGCAAGTGGATAATAATATAGCCATGCCCCCCGATCCCACTCCTACTATCTCGCAGGCTATATCATCTCTTCCACCCCTTTCTCCACAATCATCTCCATCACCTCCATCACCGTCACGTACTCATTTGGAAGAACATGTTCCTGAGCCGAAAGCACCATATCCAAATCGGCTTAGGAAGCCTTCACCGCAAGAAGAAAAGATTCTTGAAACATTTCAGCAGGTGAAGATTAATATTCCACTCCTTTCTAAGTTCCTCAAGAATTTGTGTACTAAGAAACGAGAAAGAAACGTTCCTGAGAAAGTTTTTCTTACTGCTAATATATCACATATCCTCTCTAACTCCTTGCCTATTAAGTACAAAGATCCAGATTCCACTACAATCTCATGCACTATTGGGAACACTACATTTAATAGGGCGTTGCTTGATTTAGGGGCAAGTGTCAACTTGCTTCCTTACACTGTTTATCAGCAACTGGGATTAGGAAAACTTCAACCTACCAAGGTCACATTACAGCTAGCTGATCGTTCGATTAAGAAACCACATGATATGGTTGAAGATGTGCTCATTAAGGTCGGCGAGTTTATCTTTCCTGTAGACTTTATTGTCTTAGAAACTGAGCCAATCTCCAATCTACGGAATCAAATTCCCGTTATCTTAGGTAGACCATTCCTTGCAACATCAAATGCATTAATTGATTGTGGGAGTGGCCTCATGAAGTTATCGTTTGGGAATATGACTGTGGCATTGAACATATTTAATATGGATGAGTATGCAACGAGCTCCCTCATTGAGGTCAACATGATTCACGGTTTGTTCTCTCATTCGACCTCTTGCACTGATAATGAACCCTCATTTGAGCAAATATTCAAAGATGAGCTCATACTATTAGAAGAATTGACACATCTGATTTTATATATGATGATACTTGTGCAAGTGTGCCATGGAATTATGAACAAACTTTTGAGGATTTGTTTGCAGAGGAGCTCGTATTACTTTGTTAGTTAGAAGAGCCACTACCACGTTCACTTGATCCTATAGCACTCTTCACACCTCACAATATTTCTACATGTATGCTTGTTACTAATAATGATTGCCAGGTTTATAATAAAGAATTCTTTAACCCAATTGTTAATTCTTACATGCGGACAAAGAAAAAGCGAGGGCGGCATAAGCTACAGACAGGTAACTTCGTGACTTGTAGGAGGATGATGAGATATAATAATGCACTCACTTTACGTTTAAAGCACACACACTATGAAAGTTGGAAGCAATCGAGAGATCGTAACCGCTTTTCATGCGTTAATAGGGTGATGATATTGAGATCGTAACTTTTACGACTCTCATTATTTGTATAGTATTTGTATAATAGTTTTCATATTTTTTTTTACCATACTTGGTTTGTGTATGAGGGCATACACAAGTTTAGGTGTGGGGGAGTAGTTTTTAGGAGGTTTTTATTTTTAGGATTTTATTTTTTTTTTAGAATTTTTTTATTTTTAGATTTTTGGGTTTCTTTATTTTACACTTTGGGTAGTTTTTAGGGTAACTAATTTAAAAAAAATTAAAAAAAAACTGAAAAAATTTTTTAAAAAGAAAAATTATGTTTTTCATCAATAGACCAAACTAATTACAGATAAATGGATAAATTTAAATTTGAAATTGGATAGGAGAGTAGATTTGATGATACACTTTGAATTTTATAAAAAAGATCAAAATCTGAAAAATAAATATTGCTAATAGTAGTTTTGAGGCAAGTATACATCTATTTTTCACTTCACAATAGTTTATTAGGTTAAAAACAAAGATGTTAACGATTAAGTAAGTTTTCTCTCTCTAAACAAAAAAATAGAAAAAAGAAAAAGAAAAGGTGAGAATAAAATAATGGGGTGAGTCTGGTATTAAGGTAATAGTCTCGAGAGTGATAAAATAATGGGGTGAGCCTGATATTAAGGCAATAGGCTCAAGAGTGAGAAAAGAGTATGATCCAAATAATCGGGTACTTTGCGCCTAAGTAAGCATGAATATTTGCATGAAAGGTGAAATATATATTTTTTTAAAAAAGTGTATGAATCGAGTAATCAGGTATGTTGCGCCTAAGCAAGTGTGAATATTCGCATGAAAGGTCAAATATTCTTAAAAAAAAGAATAAAAAAAAATTGTTATGAGAGAGGAGATTAATCATGAGTTAGAGTTGGAGTTCAAAATCGAAGTTGACTATCACACGTGCACGTAGATGTATAGGAGCCAATGGATTATATGTTAGTGAGTATTGAAAGATAGGATTTAAATTTTTAATTAAAATGATAAGTGTATCTGATATGACGCTCAATTTAAAAATTGATAATCTAGATGCGTTCATGAGTTTGTATATTGGTGAGATTAATTGATGAAAACATGATAAAAAAAAAGATTCTTCTTTCTTTTGTACAAAATTTTTATCTTTCTTGATTTTCGGTTATCCTTATTTTTCTTTTTTTTATTCCTTAATCTATTTTCTTCTTGAATTTTGTGGGTATATTCACTGCAAACCCTCACGAGACACAACTCGTCCACTAGGGTGACCTAGGGGTTTAAAAACTTGTTGCACGTACTAAGTGCAATCGCGATTCCTGCGAAAGTGAGTTAGAATTTTTATTTTTCTGTTTAGGTTTAGGTTTTGCTCTAGGACTAGCAAAAGATAGGTGTGAGGGTGTGATGAATATCATATATTGTATTTTTCCTCTCATACTTTATCTATTTTTGTATATAAATAAATACTAATTGGGTATTTTTAGTGTCTTTTTCAGATAATCCGATTCGTATAAGGAGATGACATTAAATCAGAGTTGGAGTCGGAAATCAGAGTCCGAAAAGTTTCTAAAGTGAGCAAAACTATGAGACTACGATACTGCAGAGACTCAAAGTTGAATACAGTCAGGAATATTAAACCTAGAAGACAAGAGTTGCACGTGGACAAAATTTTATGAATTTATCTCAAATTTGAACTGCTATTTAGCGGTTTTCACCGCTAGTTGGGGGCACAATGTGGGCCCCATGCGCCGCGATTTTTCATGTGGATTTGCTGTAATTTTGTAACTTTTCAGTTCTGCTAGAATTAGGGTTTGATTTTGAAATCTATACATTGGCCTATCCTTGTATTCTAAAGAGGATCCTGAAGTTTTGTACTCGTTTTTAATTTAATAAAATTAGGGTTTTGCTGAAGGGGTGGCGGCCACAATACCGTGCTCCAGAGGTAAGCCATTGTTTTGAGATCTTTATTTGCTTTCTAGATAGATTTAATTACTTTCTAGTATAGATTTATTTGCTTTCTATATTAGATTTAATTGCTTTCTAGAATCATGAGTAACTAATTAGTTTAGTTCTAGGATGTAGATGAAGCTAGGTGCTTTCTAATGTTTTTCTTCTTGAATAAAAATAAATAAAGACATGATTTTTCTCTAAAAAGATTAAAAATACAAGAACTAGACGATTAAGACTTTGATAGGTTATACTTGAATTAGGTTTCTTGATAGCCTATACTTAGTTAGGGTTTAAGGTTGTTGATTTTATCTTTTTCATTGAATTATCTAAAGATTTAGTTTGTTTTTATGAGAAGTAGTATTTTTGATGAGTTATACTTACACACCACTTGATAGTTCATGCTTAGGGCACTTTGAATAAAGATTAAACTAAAAAGATCAAATTTTTATAAAAGAAAAGGATAATAGAAGTAAATACATGGTTAGAAACTAGTGGATTTTAGATCCTAGGCTATTTAGATTAATCCGACTTCAACCTAGATATCTTTGTTAATCCGCTAGACTAAGGAAAGAGTAAGAATCGCAAGAACACCCTAAATCCCTGTGGGACGACCTGTACAGCGCTACACCGACACTGTGCTCTTGCAGTAATTTATCACATCATGCAACCATGAAATCTTATACATCTCATGAAGGGCGAGTCCTAATTCACCACAAGGTGGGAAGAAGGTATAGGTATTAGGGTTATACAACTCTAGTAAGCAGAAGAAATGGAATTGACTGGGAGAAATTCCATGTGCCCTTATAACACAGTAGAGATCTATATCTTTCAAATGAACTTCAAAATTTTCAAGAAATGATCGGTCAATGCTGCCCACCATCCCCTTGGAGAAGAGTGAATCCACCCAACTTGGCAAAAATCTTGAACCGAAAATTCCCCCTTGGCATCAGCAAGCCGGTGTAAAAAGATTTGAGCAAGAAGCGGAGTCTCGCCTAAAAGATAGTCTTTCTTCAAGAACCTAGGAAGTAGCCCTGAAACATGTTTTCTAGAGGAACGAGAAAATGCACCATGTGCTTTAAATCCACCCAACAAAATGCCATCTTACGCTTTATTTAAATGCCAGCCCATAGTTCTAGGGATAGAAAGGGATAGGATCTCTCCATGTTCGGAAAAACCAAGTTGTGACCTCTGACTTGATGGAGCTACTTGTAGTCCCCATTATCTAAGCAATCATCAGGGATTGGCAACTTATCTCCAAACAACAAGCAGGGTTTGCTTAGGATTTCCTGTTCTTCCCTTCAAAAGGAGAAGTGGTCATAATTTCCCTCATGGTGGAATGAGTAAGAGCCAAAATTTTGGTCTTCCTCTGATGTGATAATTTAACTGCAAGCATACAGTGTTGATTGTAGCGCTATACAGATCATCTCACAGAGATCTCAGGTGTTTTGCGATTCTTACTAATTCTATAGTCTAACAGATTAACGAAAGATTCTAAGTTAGACTTGAGAGTTATTCTAATTAGTCTCGGATCAAGAATCCACTAGTTTCCAGCCATATATTTATTTCTATTATCTTCTTCTATCATAAAAATTTAATTTTTTTAGTTTAATCTTTATTTAAAGTGCCCTAAGCATGAGCTATCAAGTGGTGTGCAAGTATAACTCATCAAAAATACTACTTTTTATAAAAATAAACTAAATCATTAGATAATTCAATGAAGAAGATGAAAATCAACAACTCCAAATCCTAACTGAGTATAAGTTATCAAGAAACTTAACTCAAGTATAATCTATCAAAGTATTAATCTACGAGTTCTTGTAATTTAATCTTTTCATGGAAAAATCATATCTTTTTTATTTTAATTAGGAAGAAAATACTAGAGAGCAATTACATGGTGGATTCTAGTTTTATCTACATTCTAAGGCTAAACTAAATTAGCTACACATGATTCTAGTAAGAAAAATTAAATTTTTATTCATGAAAGCAATTAAATCTAATCTAGAAAGCAAATAAATCTATACTCGAAAGCAATTAAAAGAGAATTACCTAAGAGAAAAATTGAAGAATAACAAAAGTTACTTCTGGAGTCCGGTATTGTGGTCGTCACCCCTTTAGCAAAATCCTAATTTTATTAATGAAAAATTCAAGTACAAACTATATCATAATTCTATATTAACTACTGCATAAAAAACCCTAGAATACAAGAATACGACCAATATATAGGCTTCAAAACTCAAACCCTAATTCTAACAGAATTTAAAAGCTACAAATTTACAATGAAACCACTGAAGAAATATCAGCCCGTGGGCCCACTTTAATGCCACTATTTGGCAGTAAATGCCTCTAATTAGCGGCAATAATATGTCCAATTATTCTGATTTTTCTCCTGCATGAGTCTCTTGTCTTGTACACTTGATTCTTCTAACTGTATTTGACTTTGACTCTCTGTAGTATTTTAATCTTATGGCTTTACTTTCTTTGAACTCTTTTTTGGACTTGATTTCATAATACGGCTATGATTTCATGCCATCTCCTTATAGGAATCAGATTATCTGAAAAAGACACTAACAATACCCTAGTAGCATTTATTTATATACAAAAATAGATAAAATATGAGAGAAAAATACAATATATGATACTCATCACACCCCACACCTATCTTTTGCTAGTCCTCGAGTAAAACCTAACCCTAAAAAGAAAAAGAAAAATCCTAACTCACTTTTGCAGGAATCGCGATTGCACTTAGCACATGCAATAAGCCTTTAAACCCCTGGTTACTCTAGTAGACGAGTGTTGTCTCGTGAGGGTTTGCAGTGAATATACCCACGAAATTCGTGAAGAAAATAGATTAAGAAATAAAAAAAAGAAAAATAAGGATAACCGAAAATTAAGAAAGATAAAAATTTTATACAAAAGAAAGAAATATTTTTTTATGATATTTTCATCAATTAATCTCACTAATATACAAACTAAAGAATGCATTTAGATTATCAATTTTCAAATCGAGCGTCATCAGATATACTTATCATTTTAATTAAA
The DNA here is from genome assembly GCA_036321105.1 of Dracaena cambodiana. Taxonomy (NCBI): domain Eukaryota; kingdom Viridiplantae; phylum Streptophyta; class Magnoliopsida; order Asparagales; family Asparagaceae; genus Dracaena; species Dracaena cambodiana. The sequence continues at coordinate 63,020,871 of JAYEPQ010000002.1, forward strand.
AATTTAAATCCTATCTTTCAATACATACTAACAGATAATTCATTGGCTCCTATACAATTACGTGCACGTGTGATATTCTATTTTGGCCTTAAACTTCAATTCTAACTCATTATTCATCCCCTCTTTCATAACAATTTTTTTCTTTTTTTCTTTTTTTCTTCTTTTTTTAAAGAATATTTCACTTTTTATGCGAATATTCACGCTTGCTTAGGTGCAAAGTATCCAATTACTTAGATCACACTCTCTCTTTTTTTTCTTTTTTTCAAGAATATTTCACTTTTCATGCGAATATTCACGCTTGCTTAGACGCAAAGTACCAAATTACTCAGATCATACTTTTTTTCACTCTTGATGCTATTTCCTTAATACCAGGCGCACCCCATTATTTTTTTCACTCTCGAGACTATTGCCTTAATACCATTATTTTATTCTTACTTTTTTATTTAGAGAAAGAAGACTTACTCAATCGTTATCATATTTGTTCTTAACCTAATAAACTATTGTGAAGTGAAAAATAGATGTGTACTTGCCTCAAAACTACTGTTAATGGTATTTATTTTTTAGATTTTAATCTTTTTTCATCAAATTCAAAGCGTATCGTCCAATCTAATCTCATATCCAATTTCAAATCTAAATTTGTCCATTTATCTGTAATTAGGTTGATCTATTGATAAAAATAAATAATTTTTCTGGTTTTTTTTTAGTTAGTTGTTACCATAAAAACTATCCAAAGTAAAAAATAATGAAAGCAAAAAATCATCTAAAATAAAATAAAAACTCTAAAAAAAACTAAAATTTTAGAAAAACATAAAGAAAATATCCTAACCCACTTCCCCAAACCTAAACTCATGTATGCCCTCATACACAAACCAAGTGTGATAAAATAAATATGAAAACTATTATACAAATACTATAAAAATAATGAGAGTCGTAAAAGTTACGATCTCAATATCATCACCCTATTAACGCATGGAAAATGATTACGACCTCTCGATCGCTTCCCATTTTCATAATGTATGCGTTTTAAACGTGAAGTTGGTACATTATTATATCTCATCATCCTTCTATGAGTCACGAAATTACCTATCTGCTTCTTATATCATCCTCGCTTTTTCTTTGTCCACATGTAAGTATTAATAATTGGGTTAAAGAATTCTTCATTATAATCCTGCCAATCATCATTAGTAAAAAAACATACATGTAGAAATATCATGAGGTGAGAAGTATGTAATATGATCAAGTGAATGTGATTGTGGCCCTTCTAACTCATGAAGTAATGCAAGCTCCTTTGCAAACAAATTATCAAAAATTTGCTCATAAATTAATGGCACACCTGCATAAGTATCATCATATATAGAATCTATATGTGCCAATTCATCTAATAATATGAGCTCATCTTTGAAAATTTGCTCAAATGAGGGTTCATCATCAATGCAAGAGGTCGAATAAGAGTGCAAAATGTGAATCATATTGACCTCAATGAGGGAGCTCGTTATGTGCTCATCCATATTGAATATGTTTAGTGCCACAGTCATGCCCAAATGATAGTTTAATGAGGCCACTCCTACAATCAATTAATGCATTTGATGTTGCAAGGAATGGTCTACCCAAGATAATGAAAATTTGATTCCGTGGATTGGAGATCGGCTCAGTTTCTAAAACAATAAAGTCTACAGAAAAGATAAACTCACTGACCTTAATGAGCGCATTTTCAATCATACCCAGTGGTCTCTTGATCGAACAATCAGCTAACTATAATGTGACCTTAGTAGATTGAAGTTTTTCTAACTCCAGTTACTGATAAAAAGAAGCAAGTTAACACTTGCCCCTAGATCAATCAACGCTCTATCAAATGTAGTGTTCCCAATGGTGCATGAGATTGTAGGGAAACCTAAATCTTTGTACTTGATAGGTAAGGAGTTAGAGAGGATTTGTGATATATTTACAGCAAGAAAACTTTCTAAGGAACATTTATTACTCGTTTCTTAGTACACAAATCATTGAGGAATTTAGCATAAGTAGCAACCTGTTGTATAATATCAAGAAGTGGAATATTAATTTTCACCTGCTGAAATGTTTCAAGAATCTTTTCTACATGTGGTGAAAGCTTTCTAAGCCGATTGGGATGTGGTGCTTTCGGCTCAGGTATAGGTTCTTCTAAATGATCATGTGACGGTGATGGAGGTGATGGAGAAGGTGCAGCCTACGAAATAGTAGGAGTGAGATCAGGGGGCATGATTATATTATTGTCCACTTACTTGCCAGATCTGAGTGTGTGAATGGCATTGCATTGGTGGACATGCGACTGATTTGAGAAACTGACATTAGGGTTCATTATGGGTTGACTTGAAAAAGTACCATGGCCACGTTCACTTATCTAACTCGCTAATTGTCCAACCTGCTGCTCTATATTCTTAATAGATTGAGAGTTCACGAACAGTTACTGACCTATACTTTGAATAAAATCAGTTGACACTTTCATAAGATTTTGCATGTGTATCAAGGTTGTACATATGCATGTAAAACTTGGAATGAGACTTAAGAAGATTTTCAACGTTCTTCTCAAGTGACTGAAGTCACTTTTCTTGATCATTATTAGACCATTGTTGTGGATGTGAGTGATTTTGTGCAAGTGGTCTATTCTGCTTGTTCTCATAATTTGATGTGTTTGGATATTGATAAGCACCAACATTTGGTTTTGAGAACTGACCAGTGGCTGGAAGTTACATATTAGGGTTAGGGGCTTCCTGATATTGCCCTTGACCAATGATAGATTTGGATGGTTTCTCCAGCCAGGATTGTATGTTGGAGCGTATGAATTATTCATAGGTCCTTAATACAAGGCATTAGCCTGTTCAAGTGTGGGACCCATGGGATTGACTAATAGTGGACACTCCTCCATAACGTGATTCGGAGTTCCGCAATTAAAGCATGTGGGAATTTGAATTTGATTTACTTGACCTACCTGTGAAGCACGAGTAGTCTCCAATGCCTTAGTTATCCTCATAAGGTCTGTAATCTTAGGTTCAGAAGCTATAGAGCTGTCGACGCTATAGATCCCACCCTTATGAGCAGAAGTTGATGTACTGGGTTTCTCAGTGAGACTCTCCTACTGCATAGTCTTCTATGATAGGTCCTCAAGAAAGTCCCATGCTTCGTCCTCGTTCTTTCTCATGAACTCCCCTTGATACATAGACTCAAGAAAAGTTTTGGATGTGTAATCGAGTCCTTCGTATACGATTTAACACAACCGCCACTTCTCTATCACATGGTGGGAGCACTGAGCTAATAAAACCTTGAACCGTTCTAAGTATTTCCAGAAGGGTTCTCCCAGCCCTTGAGGAATTGATTAATTTGATTTCAAGCTCTTGTCGTCTTATGCATGGGATAATACTTCTTGAGAAACCCTGTAACGAATTCATTCCAAGTAGTGATTGAATAAGTAGGCATACTGTACAACCACTTCTTGGAATTATCTTTTAGAGCAAATGGGATGAAGCGGAGTTTAATTGCGTCCTTCGATAAGTGCTACAGTTTAATCATTACACATACTTTATGAAATTCACTGATAAAGAGATATGTATCCTCTGAATTAGAACCAGTTAATTTAGGAAGCATGCTAATGTAGTGCGGTTTCAATTCATAGTGATTACCCGCTGCGTGTGGAAGTTTGATGCATGATGGTAATGATGTGTGCAACGGGTAATATCGATCCTGAAGGATTGGGATCGGTTGGTCCATCTTCCCCCCGTGAACAAATCTGATCTCACTAGTCGACCAATTTGATCATGGGTCCAATGTGGCATGAACCAATGACCGTAAGTGTATGCGTGAATTTCCTAAACTAATGCAAGAAATGGGGTATGGTGTAGAGGAAAACGGTGAAATAGATATGATCAAATAGAAACTGTGATTCCTACAATGCCTAATATGTTTTTTTTTATTTTTTCAGAACCAGGGAACCGAAATACAGAACTAGAGAAAATCAGAAATCAGAATTTACCTTCCTAGCCGCCAATTGGCAGTTTTGGCCATTGAATAGTTGCTAAACCAGAGAGTTTGACTCTCTGGTTTCTGTTGCTTAGTCCAGAGCCTCTTTTGATCCTTTTTATTTTCCTATATCTGCAATTACTGTTTCCTGCACACTCAACACACACTATTAATCCCGTAAAACGTTAGAAAAAGCAAGAAAAATACTATTGATCCCCGACAAAGGTGCCAAACACTTGATGTGACAGTTTAACTGCAAGCGTACAGTGTTGGTTGTAGCGCTATACAGGTCGTCCCACAGAGATCTCAAGTATTTTGCGATTCTTACTAATTCTATAGTCTAACGGATTAACGAAGGATTCTAAGTTGGAGTTGAGAGTTATTCTAATTAGTCTAAGATTTAGAATCCACTAGTTTCCAACTTTATATATACTTTTATTATCTTCTTCTATCATAAAAATTTAATTTTTTAGTTTAATCTTTATTTAAAGTGCCCTGAGCATGAGCTATCAAGTGGTGTGCAAGTATAACTCATCGAAAATACTACTTTTCATAACAATAAACTAAATTATTAGATAATTCAATGAAGAATATGAAAATCAACAACTCTACACCCTAACTATGAGTAAGCTATCAAGAAACTTAATTCAAGTATAACATATCAAAGTATTAATTTACGAGTTCTTGTAATTTAATCTTTTCATGGAAAAATCATATCTTTATTTATTTTAATTAGGAAGAAAAATACTAGAGAGCAATTACATGGTGGATTCTAATTTCATCTACATCCTAGAGCTAAACTAAATTAGCTACACATGATTCTAGTAAACAAAATTAATTTTTTTTTCATGTAAGCAGTTAAATCTAATTTAGAAAGCAAATAAATCTATATTAGAAAGCAATTAAAAGAGAATCACCTAAGAGAAAAATTGAATAATAACAAAGGTTATCTCTGGAGTCCGGTATTGTAGCAATCACCCCTTCAGCAAAATCCTAATTTTTTTAATGAAAAATTCGAGTACAAACTATATCCTAATTCTATATTATCTACTGCATAAAAAATCCTAGAATATAAGGATATGGCCAATATATAGGTTTTGAAACTCAAACCCTAATTCTAACAGAATTTAAAAACTATTAAATAACAACGAAACCACTGAAGAAAAATCAGCCCGTGGGCCCACTTTTTTGCCGCTATTTGGCGGAAAGTGCCGCCATCTAGCGGCAATAATATGCCCAATTGTTCGAATTTGTCTCCTACACGAGTCTCTTGTCTTGTACACTTGATTTTCCTAACTGTATTTGACTTTAACTCTCTAAAGTATTTTAATCTTGTAGCTTTACCCTCTTTAAACTCTTTTGTAGACTTGATTTCTAATCCGGCTCTAATTTCATGTCATCTCCTTGTAGGAATTGGATTATCTGAAAAAGACACTAACAATACCCAAGTAGTATTTATTTATATACAAAAATAGTTAAAATATGTGAGAAAAAATACAATATATGATACTCATCATCCTCTCTCAACCATTAAATGCTGCACAAGCCAAAAAAATTTTTTGGAGCCTAAATCGCTTTTCACCATCATATCCACCTACATGGTCGAAGAAGTAATTCTTCGAAGGAGGGTTTAAACCATAATTCATTGAATTAAGAGAAATGAAAGGGTTAAAACAAAGTTATGAGAAAAAGATTGTCTCCTGAGTCTAAGATATGTATTGCAAATCTATTTTGAAGATTAAAATGAGAAACTTACCCCCAATCAAAGGTTCCTCCCGAACTGCTATAAAAGAAGAGTAAGAAGTGGCTTGAGAATTTTAAGAACCACTGTTGGCTTGACTAGAAGTTGAAGCCTCTTTCGTTATCTTCTTCAGGATTTTAAAAAAATCTTGATGCAAAAGAAAACCGAAGGAAAAGGGCTCGGAGGAATTTGTAGATGAAAAGTTTGAAGGAGCTTGAAGACAAAAGACCTTAAAAGTTAGGAGGCAAAGAAAACTCAGGAGTTCAAAATTTTTAAGAAAGGGTTAGAGTACTTTATATAAGAAAGTTTGCTTAGCAATTTCCTATTCTTCCCTTCAAAAGGAGCAGTGGTCATAATTTTCCTCATGGTGGAATGAGTAGGAGCCATAATTTTGGTTTTCCTCTCTTAACTATTAGATACTGCACAAGCCGAAAAAAAAATTTAGAGCCTAAATCGCTTTTCACCATCGTATCCACCTACACGGTCGAAGAAGTAATTCTTTGAAGGAGGGTTTAAAGTATAATTCATTGTATTAAGAGAAAAGAAAGGGTTAAAACAAAGTTATGAGAAAAAGATTATCTCCTGAGTCTAAGATATGGATTGCAAATCTATTTTGAAGATTAAAATGAGAAACTTACCCCCAATCAAAGGTTCCTCCCGAACTACTATAGAAGAAGAGTCAGGAGTGGCTTGAGAATTTTAAGAGCCACTGCTGGCTTGACCAGAAGTTGAAGCCTTTTTTGTTATCTTTTTCAGGATTTTAAAAAAAGCTTGATGCAAAAGAAAACCGAAGCAAAAGGGCTCGGAGGAATTTGTAGATGAAAAGTTTGAAGGAGCTTGAAGACAAAAGACCTTAAAAGTTAGGAGGCAAAGAAAACTCAGGAGTTCAAAATTTTTAAGAAAGGGTTAGAGTACTTCATATAAGAATTAGATGATTGAGATCCTCACTTAGATGATTTAATGGTCGAGGTCTCTGGTCTAAATCTCGTAAGGATATTTTCATTAATAAGCATAGAGGACGCATCGATCTTTATGCCAGAAAAGGCTACAACGCTCCGAATATACCGCATGAAGTGTAAATCATCGGTTTTAATATAGCATTGTGTATTTCTTCTCAAGCGCAGATCTGCAATTCTAATACAGAATCGCGTATTCCTTCTCAAGCGCAGATCCACTATTCCAATAAAGAGTCGCATTTTTCCTTTCAAAATCAGAATCACGGTTTTGATGCAAGATTGCGATTTTTAAACATAAACCCACACTATTAAGGTCATGTTTTGCAATTACCAATTTATCCAATGTATTTCAAAACACCTCTAAAACTATAGAGTTTTGAAAACTTTGGAGGATATTTTGTTGGTAAAATATTTGGAGAAAAGAAAAGAAAAGAAGAAAAAAGAAGAAAATTTAATAATAGCCAAAATATGGATCATCTTTCATAAGAGAGATCTGCGAATAGAAGCTAAAGAGAACTAAAATGTGACTCTCATGGAGTCACTTTCATTTCTAAAAATAGTCAAAATGCGGATATCCATCCATATAGATCTGCAAATAAGACTAAGACGCAAATCTTTTTCTATAGATATCTACGGATTAAACTAATAGAAACAGACCCCGCAAGATCGCGTTCTACATAAAATTGAATTTGAATGCAAGATCGCATCAGGGCCCACAAAAAGCTCATAAAATTCAAAGGTACAGTTAAGAAATTAAAACGCTGATCATCTACTATAGAGAGATTTGCATCTAACATGTTCTTTTCTAAGCACAATCAACACATGAACTCCAGAGGGTCGCATTTCTACTTCAAAATTTTAAGGAGCAAAATCCATCTCCAACAGCACTCAAATGCGGGTACGAGCATAGCATTCAAGCCACGAGCATACCATGCAAGCCACCAGTACACCATGCAAGCCACCAAACACCAAAACTCAAATCAAAAGGTTGAGATTCACGTTTCGATTACAATGCAGACAATTAAAGACGTCGGTCATAAATTTTGGAGATTTAATATAAATTCTCTAGATCAAAAGATAAAAATTAATTCTCAAGTAATGAAGGCCATCAGTTGAACAGTTATATCAACTCAAAAGCCTCTAGACTCCTATAAACAGCGAAAGTTAAGACTAAAAAAGGTATCTAGAGATCAATATTAGAAGGAGAATCATTTCTACTTGAGTGCTGATGTTATCAAGTGCTTGAAAAAACTTTGCCAGCTGAAGAAATTTACTCAGAGCGTCCATAGAGAGCAGGATCGTTCTCCACGGCTACTATAGAATCCAGCCTTAAATAAAGAGAAATCATTTTCCTCATCTTCTATGAAAGGAAAATCATTCCAATTATAATCCTTTCATTGAGAAGCTTTTAATAAAAAAAATTTACAATTTTTATGGCGAACAACATGGAAGAAAGAGCAAAAAAAAATTCTAAGCTATTTCATGGAAGGAGGGAATGTAGTTGTTGCTTTATTATGATATTTGTAAGAAAAGCATGAGGGTAATGAAAAAATATGCTAGAAAGTTAATGTTCTTAACAATACTAAGTCAGAAGGACTAAAGTGGACTAATTTAATAGTTTTGGGTGATTAATATCGAAAATCAAAGATTTGAGGGTTAGATATCAAAATATTGATAATTTAAAGGATCAATATGAAAAAAGCCCTAAAATATATAATAACATATCCATTGAGTGAATTAGACTCATCTTAGTCTTAATCTAAGATAGATCTAGGTTTCTGCTTTGAAAGGATGTTGAAATCTCCAAGGATGCTACAAAGACTTTTTGGTTGAATTCTCACATCTTCCTTCCTCCATTTCTTTTCTCTCTTACTTGCTGTGTTTGGGAAGGGGAGAGCTGGTTGGGTTAGCCTTGTTTGTAAGAATTGAGTTTCTAGTTAGATTCAATATCTAAGTGAACAAAAATTCTATTGGTTAAAAGAAACTAAATCAATTTTTTTCTTAATTGTTGGATATGAATCAGTCTAATTTAATTAATCATATTTGTTTAAAAAATTGTAATTATTTGATTGGTCTAGATGGTTTAGGTGCAAAAGGGATGCTTATAAGATCAAGGGTTCAATTCTTGAGGTCTCTACCTATTAGTTAATTTGATTACTTTTTTATTTTTTTCCTTATTTTCTTTTAAATTCAATTTTAAAATAAAATTTTGTCTTACATAGATTAGAGATTGAAAAATATCACATGATAAAAGTCGGCGTTATATTTAGTGTAATATAATTATAAGGTAATGCACCCGGGCGGTGTATGATAGATAACACGATAATTGCATTAATAAACTTTAAACAGTATGAGGTAATGATTAGTTCTACTTTCTAATAACTTTTGTATATAAAACGATCAATTGAATTCGAACACGATCACTTGAGAATAGAACACTTGAATGCATGATATGAGTACTTATGTAACAACATATGTGATACAATACTATTAATGTTACCTAACTTGATTACATAATTATCCATTACATGATACATATTGCATAATACAAACACATTATATATGATATGACATACACGATGAATGATATATTTGGTACATGATAGACATGGTCTCTAAGGTAACCTGGCATAACATAAACATGGAATCTCATGTAATGTATGTGTACATGAACTAGACATGGTTAATTTCTTAACATATCAGACATTTGAATGTGTTGAGATATAATTGAGATATGATCATAATACTAAAATATTTTGAGATACTTTCCTATTAGATATTGAATATTTTCCTAAATTAGGATAGTTGACAAATCTCTGATTTGACTAATTGAAAATTTTATGTAATTAGTATCAATTACAGATCCTGTAATTATTTTTTTATTGCCTCCTTCACCTATAAAAGTATGACTCATTGTACAGTTTAAGAACAAGAAAATATACAGAAATTTTTTCATTCGGCTTTCGCTATATTTTCTTCAATATGGTATCAGAGTTACAAGAATTCTGGTGCCTCTTCTAACTTCATTTGTGAGTGCATAAACTACCATAAGTGAGTTTTTTCTTTGTCCTCACACATCTCGAAGCTCTTTGTGCCCGTTTCGTCCATTTTGAAGTCAGATCTCGACAATTTTCTACCTTCAGATTATTCGTCTCCCTTCGATCTCCTTCCATCAAAATTTTAGCTCCATCGGACTTAACAAGCTCTTCCACGCACCGTGTGAAGTCTCTATAAGTGGTCTTTACGCACCTCTCTTCTTCAACGCGTGAGCTCTACTTATCCTGGTCAATTCTGTTCTATAATCAGGTTTGGCTTTTTCGGATGCTGATTTATTTTTGGTTGATTTTTTGGGAGTTGAGTTTGGCATATCTGTTCCAAAATGTCTTCCCAAAAAGATATTGTTCGTCCATTTTATATTGTTTTGGATAGAACCAACTATAGTTTTTGGCTTCCAATATTAAACTTTTTCTCAAAAGAAGAAAATTGTGGCGCTATGTTTCTGAGGATTCTCCTAAGCCTGTTCGTGCTAAGGATGAGTCCACCGTTGATTACACTACTCGCTTGGATGACTGGGAGAATATTCATAGTAAAATTCTGTAATGGATTATTAATACATCAATCCCATCTATTAACAGTTTTCTACCCAGGCTCGAGAATGCAAAAGCTGCATGGGATTTCTTGGTTACTCGATATGACTGTTGCAATGATGCTTTTCTTCAGTTTTAGATTGAGACAAACCTTTACCACATGCGTCAAGAATCTGGTCAGTCTATTACTGAATTTTACTCTCAGGTCGCTCTTCTTTGGGATCAGTTGACTACTGTCGAACCCCAACTTCATTGTGTTGCAGACATCGAGCTCTTTGCAAGATATCGGAACTGCCGCAAATTCATGCATTTTATGATGGCTCTTCACGATGACTTTGAGTCCACTCGGGCAGCCCTTCTTCATCGTACGCCACTTCCTACCATGAATCTTGCTGTTTCTGAGTTAATTTCTTAGGAGCATCATCGCCTTACTATGAAGCTGCAGTCTCCCGATCTTGTTTGCCTGCTATTTCTTCGGTTTCCTCCCAACGATTTGCTCCACAGTCACAATCTCCTTCTCAAAAGTCGGTATTGTAAGAAAAGCGATCACTTGATTACTAATTGTTTCCAGTTGCAATAAAAAAAGGCACGAGACTCTCGTGGTTCCCTCCAACAGGCTGCTACGGTTGTCTCCACTGATCTCTCTACCCTTCAGTCTTCTTCTCAGTCTACTTCACTCACTGCTGCTAATATTGAGGCATTGGTCCATCAGGTTCTGTCTCGTTCATCTACTGCACTATCTGTCACTCCAGATACTTCTTATTGATTTATAGATTTTGCTTGTTGTAATCATATGACTTCTGATCCCACTATTTTTTCCACTAAATCTGCATTAGACCCTAACCATATTATTTATACTGCCGATAGTTCTGCAATGCCTCTTAGCCATATTTGCTCTATTTCTACCTCCGATATCTTTGTCGATAATATCTATTTAGTTCCTAAGTTATCATCGAATCTCCTCTCTGTTGGCCAATTTGTTGAGTTAGGTTTTGAGCTTCACTTTTCTTTTCGTGGTGTTGATGTGCAGGATTCTCGATTGGGTCAGGTCATTGGGACAGGCCGCAAATTTGAAATGGTGAACTTGCATATTCCTTCTACTACACCTTCATCTGTCTTTGCCATCACCTCTAGCGTTTGGCATTCTCGTCTCAGTCATACTTCTTTATCTCGTATTCAGCATTTAGTCTCTAGTGGTCTCCTTGGTTCTGTCACTTTTGATAAGTTTGATTGTCTTTCTTGTCAACTTGAAAAACAAACTCATTTACCTTTTAATACCAGTGACTCTTTTTCTTCTGCTTTTTTTGATCTTATTCATTCTGATATTTGGGGCCCTTCTCCAATTTCTACCGAGGGGGGCTCCCGCTACTTTGGCATATTTGTAAATAATTTTTCACGTTATACATAGATTTATCTTATGCATAAGCATTATGAGTTGTTTGCAATTTACAAACGCTTTCACCAAATGGTATTTACCCAGTTTTCTCGTGATATCAATATTTTTCGTTCTGATAATACTCTGGAGTATAACGAAAAATCCTTCATTTAGTTTTTGCAACAAAATGGAACTCTTTCTCATCGCTCTTGTCCATATACATCATAAAAAAATGGTCGAGTAGAGTGTAAATATCATCACATTCTAAACACCGTTCAATCTCTCCTCATTTCTGCCTTGCTTCCTAAGTGTCTTTGGGGAGAGGCTGTTCTTACTGCTGTCTATACCATCAATCGTGTCCCTTCACCCATTCTTGACAACAAAACTCCTTTTGATTTGCTGTATGGTACCATTCCGGATTACATCTCTCTTCGAGTTTTTGGTTGTGCCTTCTTCATTCTTCTCCCCCGCAGGAACGAACAAAGTTAGAACCTCGTTCCAGACTATGTTACTTTCTTGGTTATGGCATTGAACAAAAAAGATACTGTTGTTATGATCCTATCACAAAACGCCTTCGTATCTCTTATCATGTAGAGTTTTGGGAACATAAGTTCTTCACCGCCCTTTCTTCCTTTCCCTTACTTCACTCTAGTCATTTCACTGTCTTCACTGATCTCTCTATTACTCTGTTTTCTGAGTCTACTAACTCTTCTACAGATGATACCAACTCCTCTAACGATCCATCCTCGGCCTCTTCCAATGACCTTACTCCCCCTGCAGATCCAGCATCATCACTTGGTTCTCTTCAAGATGTACCTGTACCACCTTCTATTGCTAAGTCCTCCCAAATTATTGCACCTCGTCGTTTTGATAGGGTAAGAGCTCCTCCTTCCTATGTTCATGATTATCATTGTTTCTCTGCTCTTGCTACTCTTCATGAGCCTCACTCTTATCGTGAAGCTAGTTCTGATCCTCTTTGGCAGCAAGCTATGTCTGATGAATTAGATGCTCTTACCAAGACACATACTTGGGATTTGGTGGATTTGCATCCTGGAAAGTTTGCAGTGGGTTGTAAGTGCGTTTACAAGATTAAGACTCGGGCAGATGGCTCAGTTGAGTGGTACAAAACTCGTCTTGTTGCGTTAGATTGCTCTCAAGAGTATGGTATTGACTATAAGGAGACTTTTGCTCATGTTGCTCGACTTAGCTCTGTTAGATCTTTGATTGTTGTTGCTGTTGTTCAGCATTGGTCATTATTTCAGATGGATGTTAAAAATGCATTTCTGAATAGAGATCTTACTGAGAAAGTTTATATGAAACCTCCTTCTGGTTATGAGCATCCTCCTCATACGGTTTGCCGGTTTCGTCGTGCGATCTATGGTCTGAAGCGGGCTCCTCGTGCTTGGTTTGCCAAATTTATCTCTGTCATCGCACAGCAAGGTTTTGTAGCCAGTGCTTATGACACTGCCTTATTCATCCGTAAGATTGCCTCAAGCACCACCCTTCTACTTCTCTATGTTAATGACATGATCATCACTGGTGATGATACTACTGGCATTCGTGCACTTCAGTTTTTCTAGGTCATCATTTTGAAATGAAAGATCTTGACACTCTCAGTTACTTTCTTGGTCTTGAGGTGACATCTTTTTCGGATGGTTATTCTCTTTCTCAGTCTAAATATGCTTCAGATCTTATATCCAAGACTGGTCTAACCGACAGCAAGACTGTCAGTACCCCTTTGGAATATAATGCTCAGCTCAACCTTACTGATGGTGTGCCTCTGTCTGATCCTACTCTCTATCGACAATTAATTGGTAGTCTTATTTATCTCACAGTTACTTGCCCTGATATTTCTTATGCTATTCACTTGGTTAGTCAGTTCATGCATGAGCCTCGCTCACCTCTCTATACTGCTGTTCTTCGAATCCTCCTCTATGTCAAGGGCACTCTTTTCCATGGTTTACACTATTCATCTCCGTCATCTCTTGAGTTACGAGATTATTCTGATGCTGATTGGGCTGGTGATCCTACGGATCGTCGTTCTACCACTGGTAATTGTTTCTTACTTAGTTCGTGTCTTATTTCTTGGTGAAGTAAGAAACAAACAGTTGTCGCTTGATCTACCACTGAGGCTGAGTATCGCGCCCTTACTGATACTACTGTTGAGTTTCTATGGCTGCGTCATCTTTTGGCTGATTTGGATGCCCCTCAAATGTCTCGTTCTCTTCTCCATTGTGACAACCAGATTGCTATTCAGATTGTGCATAATGATGTTTTTCATGAGCGCACGAAACATATTGAGATTGACTGCCACTTTATCAGGCATCATCTCAGTGATGGCACCCTTCGTTTGTGTTCCGTTTTCTCTGTGATCAGCTTGCTGATATTTTCACTAAGTCACACTTACCTGGTCATCTTAGTGAACTTGTTAGTAAACTCCAGTTGGCTTCTACGGCGCCACCATGAGTTTGAGGGGGTTGTTGAGATATAATTGAGATATGATTATAATGCTAAAATATTTTGAGATACATTTCTATTAGATATTGAGATATTTTCCTAAATTAGGATAGTTGATAAATCTCTGATTTGACTAATTGAAGATTTTATGTAATTAGTATCAATTACAGATCCTGTAATTATTCTTTTTATTGCCTCCTTCACCTATAAAAGGATGGCTCATTGTACAGTTCAAGAACAAGAAAATATACAGAAATTTCTTCATTTCGCTTTTGCTCTATTTTCTTCAGCATAATGGTTACTACATGGATATGCTAGGATGTCTCGAACAAGTCATGCCTATCACGCATCATAGACAAAGGGTATGGAGAAACTACATTAATGAATATGGACGGTGTCATATAAGGTGGGAGATAGGGGTTAGGCCCAAATATTTTACTACAACTTCGAGTGGTACTAAGCCACCAAAGAATTAGTACCCATATAGCGATGCATTCGTCACCAATTTTACAATACAGAAAGCTAGGTACCTAATAGAATGGCATGGTTCAGCTACATTACAAGCAGGTGGGGTCCCAACATGTACGTTGCACTTATATGGTAGTAGAAATATGCTATTTATTTATTATTTTAGTTTCAATAATCTAACTTGGGATGTTGACCTAGACTTGTGCATGAATGTCTGGTATGTGTTTATATGTGCAAAACTTCCATGTTATTCATGCTTATTTGTCCATGCTTTCCGACGTTATTTTTGTTCCATAATATCACAGATGACTTTGACATATCATATCTATTAGCACTTATTTTCTAGTACTATGTTAGTATGTTTTTTTCCCTTTCTGTACTACTTGCAAGATTCAATCCCATGGGTTCCAAACTTAGGTTTGAAGACGAGGAAGATGTCTCCCAAACCAAAAACCTTTATTTCATCAACCAGACAAAATAACGGTGACGGGTGGGCCATCACTCATATTTAGTTATTTATATTTTCCTTTGTTAGACCATTGTTTCTACTTCTTTTATTTTTTGTTGTATATAATCTGAGCATTATGTCTTCTCATGCATCAGACTCTTTAATTATTAACGAAATACTTTTTAGTTACTGATATACGACTTAGTTATCAGATTATAGCAGTATCTACGGTTATTCTAAAATTTTGTGCCTATGAGGTTTATCTTTTATAATGCACTCTGTTTTTTGAAAGCAGCTTCAAGCTGAAGCATGACAAGCTACTAGAAAATAGGAGTATTATATTTTACCCATCTAATAAAAGAATTTTATCCTCAAAATTCAAAAATTGAGGGAAAGATGAAGATATAGACATGCATGACAAAGAAATGACTGGAAAACAACATATTCCTAGATGATCATCGGAGAAGATATGGATATTTCAAATGGAAAGGATAGGTACAATATTAATAAGATAGATGATTAAAATCATGAATAGATAACAAAAAATAATTATATACATGTTTTTTTGTGGTAATAGTCCTACGGTCATCAAACATAATCACAACTCTGATGCCATCCTGTAACCTATTTTTTAGCTGCTTAAGAAATGGAGTGTGCTACCAGCGATAAAGTTCAAGTTGGCATGCACTATGCCCAAATAATAAAATTAAAGCTTATATGTACAGAATTTTGGAATAGCCAAATTACTGCCACAATTATATATAATATAACAATATATCTAGATTGAAACTGATATCATATATATAAAAATATTGGTTACATAATAAAGTGTACTAATGAGAATATATACAACAAAAAACAAATGGAATGAGGCTGTGTCCTAACAAAAGAAGTACAAGCACTCTTTGTGATGGCCCATCCATCACATTCGCTTTGCCTAGTCAATAAAGTACATGTCTTCTATTAGGGTTAATCTCCTTCCTCATCCTCGAGACCCAGGGTCTGAAACCCAGTGATCTAATCTTGATAAGTAGAATATAGGGGGAGAAAGATGTACTAACATAATACTAGAAAACAAGTATACGTAAGCATGATATGCCAACACCATTCATGATAACATAATATATGAATAAAATAAATGTGAGTCAACATGTAAACAATGGACAACAAGCATATAAAGAGCATACAAGTAAAGGTCTTTGTTAATGTTCAAGTTAGATATTAAAACTAGAATGATGAATAAGATAGTACTATTTCATTATGCTATAATAATCAGTACATGCCAGGGATTAGCATGCTAATGGTACTATCCAATCATCCCAAGTTTATCAAATGTATCATTCAAATAAATTATTTAACCTGGTGTCATTCAAATATATCAAATGCATTAAGTGTATCATCCTAACATATTGTCCAAGCATATACTCAAATATATCCTCCCAACATATATCCCTCAATATTGGTCTTGGACGAGCATGATATAATCAAGCATTATCATAGTTTTAAAAAGCAATTGCAACATTACAATATCAACCAATATTATGGTTGGACACCTAACTTTTACAATATTGAACATCTTAATACACTTATTGTTTTTAGGAAAAAAAATCGTCAAAATATCATGTCAAACACACTCTTAAAGTTGCAATATTAGAAGCCAAATATTGACCATATCGTGTCCAACCCACTATTGTAGCCAATATTATGGCTAGACACCTAACTTTTGCAATATTGAACATCTCAATATATTCATTATTTTTAGGAAAAAAATCGCCGATATATCATGTCCAACCCACTATTGTAGCTGCAATATTAGAAACCAAATATTGACCGACATCCACTTATATCGTAGTCCATGCATTGGATAAAATTGTGATTTTCTTTTTTTTGGCCTATTTACTCTAGTTTATTTATTTCTTGGTTATTGAACAAATTAGGTACCTCTATAAAAAATTTCAGGTTGAATAATTTCTTTTTATTATATTTTTAAATATTGATTTAAGGGGTCATTGGTCAATGATTTATTGTTGAATTGCTATAAGAATATGTTAAATACTTAAATTATAGGAAAATCAGTAAAATTATATCAAATTTATAGTAACATTATAGCCACGATAAAAACTTATTGGTTAGTAGTTTAATAATTATGGATCATCAATTTAATATAAGTTTTCTAGGTAAGTACATTATATGTGTGTGTGTGTTTTATGTAGTTATATATGATATTCTCATATAGCATCCTATTCATATTTGTTTTAGGATATGAAGATATGTATCTTTATAGTATGTTATTGACATCCAATATTTGTTAAATATATCCAATATCTCTCAAATAATGATATCCATTATGGGATTTTTTTCGTCTAATATATATGTTATAACCGATATTTAAAATCTTCAGCATTACTAATATCATGTAATATCAATCAAGACGACCATATCTCAGTCCTCAGGCCTATATGCATTATGTGGTAGCAATATTGGCTATGTCATACACATGATAAACCAAGTCATGGATTCAGTCAAAGATATTCATCCAATAACATAGTATACGTCATGTATATTCAAGTATCCAAGTTTAGGTCATGTATCCAAGTTCCGATAGATACTATATCATAACATTATTATCAGCAAGTAGGGAACATAATTGTGTTTTCGGTAGAAACAGGGTTGGATCTTTCCATTGCCATTGACAGAGAAAAATTACAGATTATGAAAAATTCCTCTTTTTCGAATAACAATGAAAAGAAAAATAAAAAAAAACAGACAGAGAGGACTTATAGATCGTCGCTCTCTTTTTACAAAAGATGTGGGATTCGAGGCAGTTATGAGGATTGGTCCTTTCCCCGTTGACGATCTGATGTCGATGGTTGGAGGCTAGATCGTTCTTCTTCTCTGTTGATTCTTAGAGGAAGCACGAACGCTTTGACGGGAGAGAGATCTGGCCAAAGTTCTTCTCTTCTTTTGTTGCAAGACTTTGAGACTCGCGCGTAGATCAATTTGCCAAAGGTCCCTCCTTGAGTTCTCTTAGAGGGTATTTATAGGCCTCCGGTTGTTGAAGAGCTTTCCTTGTAGATAAGAACGAAATCCGGTTTCCTTGTAGATAAGAATTAGATCCGGTTTCCTTGTAGATAGAATCGAAATCTCTTTGTGATCTCATCGATGAGATATTCAAATCTTTTCTTAACTTGATTTTCTTCAGATTCATCGAATCAGGTCCTGTTTCTGCATCCAAATTCAATTAAACTCAAATTAGAATTTAATTAGAATTTGTATAATTATCAAACTCTAATAAAATTAATTTAGAATTTTTCATCCAAAAATTAATTTGAATTTGATTAAAATTATAGAATTATCCAAATTCCAATGAAATTAATTTTAGAATTTCTTATCCAAAAATCAATTTGATTATAATTAAAATTTGGATGGAATTAGAAATTGCAAAATAATTGGAGATTGGACCAAAATACGTTGCGTGCATGAAATCGGGGGCTTATTGTGAGAAATCGGACGACCGAACGGGACGAAAGAGCAATCGAATATGGATGATGAAATAGAGAGATTTTAATTTATTTTTTTTTAATTTTGCACATTGAGCACTCCTTTGGTTTTTTTGCTCAGTGAGCACCCCGGAGCCTCTCCTTTATCTCAGCCTCGCACGATCAATTTATTTATTTATTTATTTTTTAAATTGCTTTTTTGGTTTTCTTTTTTTTTTTTTTGCATGGTCTGAGGATGCGAGCGTCGCATCCACGTGAGGCTCGCTTGGATAATTTTTTTTTTTTTTTTTTTTGGATGTGTTTAAATTGCTCGGGGAGATCCTTCTGAGCCTAGCGTGGGTGCGAGGCTCGCTGCCTTTAATAATTTTTTTTTTTTTTTTTTTTTTTTGTGGTTGTGTTTAAATTGCTCGAGGAGATCCTTATGAACCTCGCATCCACGCGAGGCTGCCTCGCGTGGGTGCGAGGCTCGCTGCCTTTAATAATTTTTTTTTTTTTTTTTTTTTGTGGTTAAAATTTTCAACTTGAGCCTCGCTTCCACGCGCGTGGGCGCGAGGCTCATGCAAATTTTTTTTTTTTTCTCAACCTCGCATCCACGCGAGGCTCAGCCTTGCGTGGGTGCGAGGCTGATTTATATTTATATTTTATTTTATTTTATTATTTTTAAATTAATTAATTATTTATTATTATTATTATTATTATTATTATTATTATTATTATTATTATTTGAATTAGGATTCGTATTTGGACTCGGATTTTGGATTCGAATTCGGATTTGGACTCAGATTTTAGATCCAAACTTGGATTTTGGATATAAACTCGGACTTGGACTCAGATTTTGGATCCGGACTTAGATTCGAACTCGGATTTTGGATTCGAACTTGGATTATTTTTATCATTCTACAAAACTCCCTCCAAAATTTTCAAAATTTTGTCTCTTCTGGAAATTTTGAAATACTTTGGATTTTTTTTTTGAATGGGTGGATGAGTTCACAGAGATAGAACTTGTTATGCGTGTGGAGATACTTTAATAAGTTGAGTATTTTGACTGTGATGGGACTCGTTTGGGTTACCAAACAGAGCT
The DNA here is from genome assembly GCA_036321105.1 of Dracaena cambodiana. NCBI lineage: Eukaryota > Viridiplantae > Streptophyta > Magnoliopsida > Asparagales > Asparagaceae > Dracaena > Dracaena cambodiana. Next base: position 63,040,474 of record JAYEPQ010000002.1, read on the forward strand.
GATGACTTATCTAACAGACAGACATAGCCGACGATTACTTTCGAATCGAGATTGAAGAATCTTGAGCAGAGGTGTTCAGAAAACATACTCATGAGGTTTTGACAGAGGTATCCGGTTAAGCATATCAAGACTGCTTGGTATGTTTAATGGGTTACCTTCTCTCTTTGCCTTTTCGGTATTGAATTGTTTCTACCCCCAGTATGATAAGACAGATCGAGGATTTTAACTACCTCTTGCCCCTTGCCTCTAGGGCGTTGGGCTGTCAGCTCATTCTTTCTTATCATAATAGGTAATCATTCAATAGATTGTTGGATTGTGACCGGGTGAGGGTTGAAAACCATGGACAGATGTATTCAGAAAACGTACCCATGGGGTCTCGGCAGAGGTGTTCAGAAAACGTACCAAGATGACCGGATTAGGGTCAGAAAATCGTGAGCAGAGATGTTCAGAAAACGTACTCACGATACCTTGGCAGAGGTGTTCAGAAAACGTACCAAGGGGTTTCGGCAGAGGTGTACTGTTAAACATACCGAAGGGATCTCAGCAGAGGTGTTCAGAAAACGTACTGAGATGACCGTATTAGGGTCGGAAACCATGGGTAGAGGTGTTCAGAAAACGTACCCATGGGGTCTTGGCAGAGGTGTTCAGAAAACGTACCAAGAAGTTTCGACAGAGGTATACTGTTAAACATACCGAGATGATTGGATTTAAGTTATAAGGTAGCTTGTCCTGCCGACAGACAGAGCTGATGACTCGCCTGGCTGACAGACAGAGCCGGTGATCATGTTGGAATCATAGATTGCATTATTTGTGGTTGCTCAAATCTTGCTGTCAGAGATATGATCTTAACATGACAGGTTCACGGGATTTTTAGCAAACCCCCAGCTATCAACGGATTTGACATGCCTTTACCAATCGCCGTTTGCGTTGGGCTAGCCATGCTTTTCTTCTCAGCATGATGAGTTGTCGAATGTCATGTTTGGCCTTAGATGCCAAACGTTCCTTCTCTTTTTTGCTTTTAAAGCATTAGGTGGTTCATGCTTTTACCTCAGCATGAGGAGTTATCGAGGATTTGAATTCCTCTCCATTTTGCTTTTGGAGCATCAGGTCATAACTTATCATTATAAGATAGTATTGCGACAGATCTGTCACGGAATTTTTAGCAAACCCCAAGCTATGAACGGATTTGATGTGCATTTACCAATCGCCGTTTGCGTTGGGCTAGCCATACTTTTTCCCTCAGCATGATGAGTTGTCAAGAGTTTTGTTTGGGCTTAAATGCCAAACGTTCCCTCTTCCCTTTACCTTTTTGGTATTGGGCGATTGATTTCATACTCTTACCCCCAGTATGATAGGGTTGGCGAGAAATTTTTGATTTTTCTTCCTGTTACTTTTGACAGCATGGGGCAGTGGATTGACTAGCCTTCCCTTTTTTTTAAAGGTGGTTAGATGTAGTATTTCTTCAAGAATTTGCCGTTGATAGGCATCATCATCCTGTCACCGTCTTGATTGATCAGACGATAGGCTCCATTTGAGTAGACAGTTTCAACTACAAAAGGTCCTTCCCACTTGGGGTCGAATTTTCCCTTAGTCTTGTGGGTCAGGATCATTGGTCTTTTGACAGCTAAGACCAAGTCTCCTTCTTTGAAAGTTCTTCATTTAACTTTCTTATTAAATGCCCTCGAGATGCGTGCTTGGTACAACTCGATTTGTTGCTTTGCGTTCAGGCGTTTTTCATCCAAGGCCTCTAATTCTTTGAGTCGTTTTTGATGTTTTTCTTCAGTCGTCATTTTTGTAGCCAGCGCTACCCGCAGGGATGGGATTTGGATTTCCAAGGGCAATACTGCTTCACAACCATACACTAAAGAGAAGGGCATAGCTTTTGTTGGAGTTCGCACCGTCGTACGGTAAGCCCACAAACACTCGCCTAACTTCTCATCCCAATCGCGACGACTCGAAGAAACAAACTTTTGTAGAAGCTTTACAATAGTCTTGTTGAAAGCTTCTGCTAATCCGTTGGCTGCCGGATTATAAGGCGTTAAAGCCACATCTTGAATTCTGAACTTGCCGCAGAATTTCACGAAGCCTTGACTAATGAATTGAGGCCCATTGTCGTGGATGATCCGTCGAGGCACACCGAAGCGGTAAATTACGTGGTGTTTGATGAATTTGACCACATCCGTTGTCTTCACTTCTCTCATGGGGACAGCTTCTGCCCATTTAGAAAAGTAGTCGGTTATCGCCAATATGAATCGGTGTCCTTTGGAGGATGGCGGAGTGATCGGCCCGACAATATCCATTCCCCAAGTTTCGAACGGCCAACTGGCAGTCGATGTATGCAAGTACTCTGGAGGTTGGTGTATAAAATTAGTATGGACCTGACATGCATGACAACGCTTTGCATATGCCACTGCATCTGTGATTATCTTGGGCCAGAAATATCCCAATCTTCTAATGCGATCCCAGAGTTTTGGCCCAGGCTGGTGGGCCCCGCAGGTCCCATCATGGGTTTCTTTAATCACTTCCTGAGCTTCGCTTTTTGATAAGCAACGAAGTAGGACGCCATCATGAGATTTTCGATACAAACTCTGGAGCATGGCATTATAATAAAATTTTGCGGCCTTATTTCTTATGGAAGCGGCTTGTTTAGGATCCTCAGGGAGGATGCCGTGCAATGCATAGTCCACAAGTGGAAAACGCCAGTCTCGTGGCTCAAACTTTATTCCAACTTGGTTCGCTTCGTCTACTTCCATGATTACTTTTGGGTGTATGAGTTCGCGACTTCCAATAGTAACATGTTTAGTTGACCCGCTCGGTACTGCCAGGGTCGCAGCAGCAATGCAAGGGCATCGGCATATGTATTCTCGTATCTTGGTACATGGTCGATATAAAATTCTTCGAACTTGTTTGCTAGTCGCATCGCTGTTTGATGATACGGTATGAGGGCTTCATGCTTTACCTCATATTCTCCGGTCATCTGGTTAACGACAAGTTTTGAATCGCCATATGCTTCGAGATGCCTCACCCCCAGTTGCCAAGCTATCTGGAGGCCAGTGATAAGAGCATTGTACTCTGCCACATTATTTGTGCAGGGCTTGGTTAATGAGTATCCTTGAGGCACTATGTGTTTGTGGGGAGAAACCAGTACGACCCCCACGCCGGCAGTATCTCTTCTTGCTGCCCCATCAAAGAACAGTTGCCACATCTGTTCTTCTGAGACCGCATTAACTTCCGCAACTTCATCTGGGATGTCAGTTTGGAGTTTGGAGTTCTCTGGAACTGGGTGCTCGGCGAGAAAGTCTGCTATGGCTTGGCCTTTCGTCGCTTTCTGCGGCACGAAATGCATGTCGTAGGGAGACAATAATAACGCCCAATTGGCGAGCCGACCGTTTAATGATCCCGGCTTTGTCATGAGCAATTTCAGTGGGTTTACCCGAGAAATGACATGTATCGTCTGGCCGACTAGGTAGTGTCGCATTTTTTGGACCGCGAACACTAATGCTAGGCATTCTTTTTCGATTGGGCTGTACCGATGCTCAGCACCAATCATTGTCCTGCTCAAGTAGTAGATTGCCTGCTCCTAGTCTTGATCATTATATTGAGCCAATAGAGCCCCTAGGGCGTGGTCCATCGCTCGCACATAAATCAGAAAAGGCTTCCCTGAAACGGGTGCCATTAACACAGGCGGCTTTGTGAGGTAATTTTTAATGTCATCAAAAGCTCGTTGACAATCTTCATCCCAGATGAAAGAGACTCCCTTCTTCATTAACTTTGAGAATAGCTGGCACCTTCCTGACAGATTTGCTATGAAACGCCGGATATATGCCAACTTCCCTTGCAACCCCCTGAGTTCTCTCAAGTTCCGTGGTGGCTGCATTTCTTTTATCGCTTTGACCTTATCAGGGTCCAGGTGGATTCCCTTCGCGATAACAACAAATCCTAAGAACTTCCCGCTCGATACTTTGGTAGGATTCATCTTGAGTTGATGCTTCCTCATGATATCAAACATCACTCTCAAGTCTTGCAGGTGATCTTCTTTCTTCTTACTTTTAACGGCGAGGTCATCCACATAGCACTAAACCGTTTTACGTAAGTGTTCTTGAAAGATGACGCTCATAGCCCATTGGTAAGTAGCGCCGGCATTCTTCAATCCGAAGGGCATCACTGTGTAGCAGTATATTCCAAGCGGTGTTCTGAATGCCGTGTGTTTCTCATCTTTCTGATACATTTTAATTTGGTTGTATCCTGAGAAACCATCCATGAAGGACATCCATTCAAACCCACACGTGTTACCAATCATGACATCCGTGATGGGGAGTGGGAATTCATCTTTTGGGCATGCAGCGTTGAGATCTCGGAAGTCTATGTATATCCGTATCTTGCCGTTTTTCTTAAGCACTGGTACGATATTTGCTACCCAGTCGGGGTGTTGCTCTTTGCGGATAAAGCCCGAGTCTATCAGCTTCTTGACTTCAGACTCTATAGCTTCCATCAACTCGGGCTTGAAATGCCTTTGTTGCTGTTTTACAGGTTTAGCATCCGGCTTAATATTAAGTCGGTGCATGGCAACCTGTGGGTCCAAGCCTGGCATGTCTTCGTAGCTCCATGCGAAGACGTCAATGTACTCTCTTATGAGGGACACGAGATTCTCTTTCTCTTGAGAAGTGAGACTCTCGCTTATAAAGATGGGTTTCGAATCTTCTTCACTTTCCATATTGACTTGAACCACTTGGTCTTCAGTTGGTGGTTCTCTCTGCTCAAATCTGATATCCCATTGGATATCCATGTGTTGTGCCCAAGAATCCTCTGATTCTTCATGGATTACTGAAACCATGTTCACAGCAAAGGTCTTGAATATTATACTTGTACCAACGTCGGAATCCCATTCTATTATTTCTTTATGATTTTCTGATTCGGCTGAGTCCATGTACTCTCTTCCTGAGGATTCAGAAGTAGTAACATATCCCAACCCCCTGCGGGTTTTATGATAGTAATCGGGATTCTTTCCTCGTGGGACAAACGAACGTAAAAGGTTTCGTCGTCCTCTTCCGAAATTTAATCCCTGTTTTCGGTTGAAATCGTAGCCCATGCTTTTCATCATTTGATGGGAGATTGATTCGTAATGGCCAAATTGAGGTGCCGTTTGGTCATCGCTTTCACTACTTATGGTATGCTCGGGCCGCGACTCAACTCGCCCAAATATTATCGGCTGTTGGTCTGGCCATCGAGCGGGCACCTCAAAAGTAGTCCCATCTACATTATGAATTTTGGTTTGCCCAGCAAACGACGACCGTATTGGCAGATGGAATGGTGCTAGAGCCTCGCACTTGGATATGTTATCCACTTCTGTACTTGTACAAGACGGAGTAGAATCCGAAGCAATAGCAGAAACATAAGCAAAACCTATGTTTTCATTAATAATCCACTCGTCCGCCTCATCGGCAGCGCTGGTTACATCAAAATCATTAATATTGATTACAAAAGGATTTATCTCGAATTCGCAGTCTTCTTCATCTTCCGACTCGGGTTCAGTGTCTGCTTCGTTGCCGTTGTCATAGTCCCATTTGACATTCTTTGTTGATTCTGCGGATGCCTCTGCTGTATCTCTGTACAATATGGCATCTGTGAAGTAGTTTTCCACCCCCTTGAAGGGCTGCTTGTCGGCGATCAACGTGTGGACTGCCCCCTGATCATCATAATATTTCATACATTGGTGGAGAGTAGAGGGCACCACCATGTTGGAATGAATCCAAGGACGTCCTAAAAGTATGTTGTAAGAAGTGTCGGCGTCGATGACATAACACGTCGCCTCTGACTTCAGACTTCCAATTTGGCAGCGAAGTCGGATCTTCCCCAAGGGATGGCTCCCATTGGAGTTAAAGCCAAAGATATAAGTGTTGGTGGGCGTCAATCGGCTGACTGAGATTCCACGTACTTGCATTAATCTCCTTGGGATGATACTTAAGGCAGACCCTGGGTCTATGAGAATTTGGTCAACTTTAAGAGAGCCCATGTATCCTGTATAATACAAGGGTCTGTTATGTTTAAAGTTTTTGACCTGTATATCATCCGGCGAGAAGGTGATGCATGGAACCTGCCTCGTCACTTGGTTGCAGTGCGGGCAAGGTTCTTCAGCGTTCACAGGCGGCTCTTCGATTTGGGCCAAAAAGGCGTCGGAGTCAGCCAGAGCTTCCCTCAACGCGTCTCTAGTTGTCTTGGATAATCGCAACAACTCGTAGAGAGTTATGCGAGCCGGGATGTTGGCTAACTAAGCAAGCACATCAAACTTAAATGGCGCACCAGCTGCCTCACTATTCTTCTTTGTCCCCTTCTGAAAGCGGAGCTCCTTCTGTATAGAGGGTGTCTCTTCATTCGTTGCGGTGGGTTCGTTGGGCCGCACTTTGGAGAAATCTTTGAGATAGCTCCTCCCCGAGCGAGTTCCTGATGGGCCTGCCTCATCTTGATGAGTGGCCAAAGCCGATGCTTCCGTTTCGGAGTCGGTTAACATAGTTGCCTCATCGTGGTCATCACCGATGATTGCAGAAATCACATTGCAAGTTTTCCCTTTGCTCAGCTTCTTCTTATTGGATGAAGACCATTGCTCATCTTTCAAAAGATCCGGATGTACCCACATAATCTCAACTTTTTTCGTGGTGACTGGATTGAGACCTTTTTCCTTCATATTATGTGGGTCCTGATTAACTAGCACCATTTTTCTAGCAGGCACTATGGACACTCCTGCGGGAAACTCATTAGTTCCAACAGTTAGAGTAACCGCGTTAGCCATCACCCTTTTCTGCTCCAACTTTAGTGTGATTACTTTGGCTTCGATTAGTGTCTGGATCTTTCTCTTTAATGTATAGCAATCCTTCGTAGCATGCCCCATGTTCTGATGATAGAGGCAGTACTTGGGGTCGTTGGTCTTCCCTGCTTCCTCTGGCCTCGGATTGGAGGGAAACTGGAGCATCCCTTTTCTATTGAGCAAATTGAAGAGCGTTACAGTTTGCTCATCTTTAAAGTCGTAGACAGGTGCGGGGTACTGCTTGGGCGCGCCTTTTTCTTTTTGATCTTTGGCTTTCTGTTGCGGAGGCGTTCCTGCTGCCATAGCCTCTTTTCCTTTCGATCGAAAGTTTTGAGGATATCGTCGTCCCTCCGGGGCGTTTCTTGTGGGGTGTTATTCTCCCAGGCGGCGGATGAGATTTTCAGCTAGTTCGCCTTACTTAACTAGCTCTTTCCAGCTTTTAGATTCTACCACTCCCATTTTGACCAATATCTCGGTTTGCAGGTTGTGTTTGCATGTCTCCACCAATGTCTCCTGCGACATGCCATGCGGGCATCGCATTGACATCTCGCGAAAACGCTCGATGAAACTTTTAACTGTCTCATCCTCTTTTTGCTTATTTGCTAGAAGAGAGTGAATGGATACTTCGGTGTCATCTTCGAAGAAGCGAGTTAGGAACTCCCTTTCCACATCAGACCAAGCATTAATGGTTCCCGGGGGCAACTGCATAAACCAAGTAAATGCAGGCCCTCGCAGGGTACTTGCAAAAATTTTTGTCATCACTGGGTCATTGCCCATGAGATGGCCGGTTTGTGAAAGGTGTGTAGTACATATGTTGGTTCGGAGATCCCTTCCCATCATATGACTCTAACTTGAGAGGCTTATACTTTGTTGGAAATGGGGCAGACTCCCACTCTATCGGGTAGGGTCTCGTGATCCCTGTTTCTTTCAATCCTTTGCGGTGCAACAAGGCCTCTATCTAGTTTTGAAGCTTCTCCATTTTTTCGGCATGAGGATCAACGTAATATTCGTCCTCACTACCTTTTCCTCCGGTGTCTCGGTTAGATTCAGCTTCATCCTTCTTGGTTTTATCACGGTTGGATTCACTTTCATCCTTCTCTTTATTAGTTTTATCAAAAGAGGAAGAACCCCCTGCACCGTCTTCTGTGTTCTTTTGATTGTTTTCCAGGACCTTCGCAAGCATCGCTTTGAGGTCTTCGATGCTTTTTGTTGCTCCTGAATGAGGCGTTCTTGTGCCTCAATCCTCTGTCTCATCTCGACAGATGGTTCGGCCATATGAATTGTCCCCCTGTCGGACCGAGAGGAAGCATACGATCGTGGCGTTGCTATGGCCGAGTGATCGCTAAATTCTTCATATTCTTCATCAAGACCCCTTGCCAGTTTTCTGTAATTGCGGGGAGCTGCCACACCTGTTCTAAGGCGTGTGTGATGATAAGTCTTTTCTGCCTCGATGTCAGAGACATACCCTCCTGCGACTGGTTTCTTACCTTTACTCACCATATTTGATGTGAAAATGGGCAATTCTTCGTCCGAGTCCGAGTCTCGTCTCTGCAGTCGTCTTTTCTTTGGAATGTAAGATTCTGGTGCTGACAGTCGGCTGAACACCGACGTTCTCGGGGATTCACAGCAACAGTGAGTCAAAACTGTGGCAATTAATTTTTCGCAGCAGCATGATTGATGGGACTGTGCGGCTTCCCTTTTGTTCGTCAGATAACTCCGTAAATCCAGAGTTTCTTCTTGTGATGTAGATATGACCATCTTTTGGGAACGGGACTTGCCTCTTGGGTTATATCTACTCGTCCAGACAGATGGCTCTAAGAAATCATAGAAGTTATGTTTCTTAACTCCAAGTCCAGTTCGATGTTCACAATTAATTTTGGCATATCTTGCATGACCCTGCTGGGTAGCTTTGCATCCGTCTGTTCTTGTGTGAAGCTGAGGCTTGACTCTTGCCTCGCGAGCTGGTTTAGACTTAGTTTGGTTTTGAAATTTATTTATGCCATGCTGGCATCTGGTCTTATTCATGCCAAGCTGATGAGTGCAAGGCTGAGTTTTGCTTGGCTGAGAGGTGCTAGGCTGATCTTTGCCAGGATGAGAGGTGCAACGCTGCCCTTTACCATGATGAGAGGTGCAAGGCTGCCCTTTGCCACAATGAGAGGTGCAAGGCTGCCCTTTGCCACGATGAGAGGTGCAAGGCTGACCTCCGTCAAGTTGATTGGTGCAAGGCTGACCTTTGCTAGGATGAGAGGTGCAAGGCTGCCTTTGGCCAAGCTGATGGGTGCAACGCTGACCTCTGCCAGAATGAGAGGCGCAATGCTGACCTCTGTCAGGATGAGAGGTGCAAGGCAGGCTTTGGCCAAGCTGATGGGTGCAACGCTGACATCTGCCAAGCTAATGGGTGCAAGGCTCCCCTTCGCCAAGCTGGTGGGTGCAAGGCTCCCCTTCGCTAAGCTGATGGGTGCAAGGCTCCCCTTTACCAAGCTGATGGGTGCAAGGCTGGTCTTTGCCAAGTTGATGGGTGAAAGGCTATTTTTGAGCCTGACATCCTTCTTACTTCATGCTAGACTGATTTTGAGTCTGGCATCCATCTCGCTTCATGCTAGGCTGATTTTGCGTCTGACATGCAAAACGAGCTTTGAGTGCTCTGCGGCGTGCCCTTCGATTCCGGTTGCGGATTTGGGTCCGTTTTTGTGCCGCGATAGGTTCTCCTTTGGCATCATATGCAGCGAGCTCGCTGAACATTGGAAGAAACACAGTTGGCTTTGACGAATCATAGTTCGGAGATCCAAGGGGCTGTTGATGAATCAACGCCTCATTATCATCCAAAACCATGAAGTCCTCCTTTTGTTCAGAGTTAGTGTTTTCGTGCTTTCGCCGTGCAGATCTCTTATGGCGTGGACTCGATGAGTCCGAAGATACGTAATCTTCATATTTCTGTTGGTCGACTTCGATTACCAGCATCTCGACCGTCTCTCGAATCTTGTGGACATCAGATTGGACCACCATCTCCTCTTCAGTGTAGGAGATCTCTCCCATTGTGGTCGCCAGTCTGTTTTCGGTAGAAACAGGGTTGGATCTTTCCATTGCCATTGACAGAGAAAAATTACAGATTATAAAAAATTCCTCTTTTTCGAATTACAATGAAAAGAAAAATAAATAAAAAAACAGACAGAGAGGACTTATAGATCGTCGCTCTCTTTTTACAAAAGATGTGGGATTCGAGGAAGTTATGGGGATTGGTTCTTTCCCGGTTGACGATCTGATGTCGATGGTTGGAAGCTAGATCGTTCTTCTTCTCTGTTGATTCTTAGAGGAAGCATGAACGCTTTGACGGGAGAGAGATCTGGCCAAAATTCTTCTCTTCTTTTGTTGCAAGACTTTGAGACTCGCGCGTAGATCAATTTGCCAAAGGTCCTTCCTTGAGTTCTCTTAGAGGGTATTTATAGGCCTCCGGTTGTTGAAGAGCTTTCCTTGTAGATAAGAACGAAATCCGGTTTCCTTGTAGATAAGAATTAGATCCGGTTTCCTTGTAGATAGAATCGAAATCTCTTTGTGATCTCATCAATGAGATATTCAAATCTTTTCTTAACTTGATTTTCTTCAGATTCATCGAATCAGGTCCTGTTTCTGCATCCAAATTCAATTAAACTCAAATTAGAATTTAATTAGAATTTGTATAATTATCAAACTCTAATAAAATTAATTTAGAATTTTTCATCCAAAAATTAATTTGAATTTGATTAAAATTATAGAATTATCCAAACTCCAATGAAATTAATTTTAGAATTTCTTATCCAAAAATCAATTTGATTAATTAAAATTTGGATGGAATTAGAAATTGCAAAATAATTGGAGATTGGACCAAAATACGTTGCGTGCATGAAATCGGAGGCTTATTGTGAGAAATCGGACGACCGAACGGGACGAACGAGCAATCGAATATGGATGATGAAATAGAGAGATTTTAATTTATTTTTTTTTAATTTTGCACATTGAGCACTCCTTTGGTTTTTTTGCTCCGTGAGCACCCCGGAGCCTCTCCTTTGCCTCAGCCTCGCACGATCAATTTATTTATTTATTTTTTTTTTAAATTGCTTTTTTGGTTTTCTTTTTTTTTTTTGCATGAGGATGCGAGCCTCGCATCCACGCGAGGCTCGCTTGGATAATTTTTTTTTTTTTTTTTTTTTTTTTTGGATGTGTTTAAATTGCTCGGGGAGATGCTTCTGAGCCTCGCATCCACGCGAGGTGCGTTTAATAATTTTTTTTTTCTTTTTTTTTTTTTGTGGTTTTGTTTAAATTGCTCGGGGAGATCCTTCTGAGCCTCGCATCCACGCGAGGCTGCCTCGCGTGGGTGCGAGGCTCGCTGCCTTTAATAATATTTTTTTTTTTTTTTTTTTTTTTTTTTTTTGTGGTTAAAATTTTCAACCTGAGCCTCGCCTCGCACGAGCCTCATGCAAATTTTTTTTTTTTTTTTGTTTACCTCATGCAAATTTTTTTTTTTTTTTGTTTATTTTTCTCAGCCTCGCATCCACGCGAGGCTCAGCCTTGCGTGGGTGCGAGGCTGATTTATATTTTTATTTTATTTTATTTTATTATTTTTAATTTAATTATTTATTTATTTATTATTATTATTATTATTATTATTATTATTATTATTATTATTATTTGAATTAGGATTCGTATTTGGACTCGGATTTTGAATTCGAATTCGGATTTGGACTCAGATTTTGAATCCGAACTTGGATTTTGGATATAAACTCGGACTTGGACTCAGATTTTGGATCCGGACTTAGATTCGAACTCGGATTTTGGATTCGAACTTGGATTATTTTTATCATTCTACAAATTGTAGTACTAGAATTTCAGCAGGATAATATGTATGTGACCATTGGTCTCGGTAATTTTCATGAATCCCTGCTGGACAAGCAATTCAGTAACTTATGGATGTATAGTATAGCAAAGAGTTTAAACCACCTCGGAATATTATTGCCATCTTATCATACCTCCTTTCCAAAACGCAGTCATTATGAAACTTCTATTGCTCAAATAACATCGTGAATGAATTCCGTATCTATGAGCAAAATCCAATAACAAGCACTCTAAACTAGTGTAGAACTGAGGATAGCAATTTAGAATGGAAAATCGATATTAGAGAGTTAGTTCTACTGCCTCATCATTCTTAGTAAATGTTAATTGTTAAATAAGTTAATTTGATCCATATTTGAAAGAGAATTTGCTGACAGTGCTATCAATACTAACTCCATGGGGAGTTAGGTTATGACTTATTTTAATGTTTAGCAACAGTTACTAATGAAGAAAATACTAATAAAAGTGATAAATTAGAAGACACTTGGTAACTTTTAACATTTACTAAACAAATACTCTAACAATACACATGTTACATTCTTTGATATCTGGATCAAAAATAAAGAGAGGTGAATTGGAATTACTGAAGATTCTGAGTTTAAGATCACTAGACGATCAACTTTTTCGTTCCAAAAAGAATTAGATATCCATTTTAAATCATAAAAGATATGCATCGAGTTTAAATTTTTTTAAAGAACTAGATATCAAATTAAAGTGTTTATTGGGAATTATTGGATAAAGGATTCATTTTGGATTCACGTACCACTGATCTCTCATGATTACTAACGTTAAAGGAAAGAATGCGGAGGCTGAAGTTGCTCAATCTGAACCTAGTATCAGTCAGTAATGTAATAATAAGAACAATAATAATAATAGGCATTAATAAGGAGTTGAGCTCCTAATTACTTCATTATGTGACTAAGAAACAAACAAAATTATCTACAAATTTATTCAGAATTTACCAGCACACCTCTGCTCTTTAGCATTCATTTCCCTCCCTCTGTACCTATACAAAATTCTAATGCTAATCAAACTGATTCTACCAACCATTGTGATGTTTACTACTTGCTTTATTCTCTATCCCAGCATAAGCTATAGAAGCAAGGACAGCAAAGTTTGCTAGTTAATCAATTAACTTAGTTTGCACCATCACCACCTGCGTCTGCTGCTGCTGCTCCTCCATTCTTGTAACCATAGTAAATATTGCTAGTGCTCCATGTTCGAACGAAATGCACCTTCAACATAGTCAAAAAAGGAAGAATACGTACCGAGTGGCTGCAGGAGAATTCATTATCGGATCCCTTAGAAACAGCAGTTCATCCTCACTGACAATTTTCATGTCCTGTGTCCTCAGTGGAGTTATCGAAGAGAGTTTCTCCGTCCTGCACCTCTCTCCTGCCACTAGAAGGAGAAGAATACGAATACTTTTTGAGAGTGGTGGCAGCGGCAGAGTTGTAATGGGTTGGCAGCGGGTGGTTGTGTTCGGCATTGTAGGTGATGATCAATGTCTTGGGTTCAATCTGGCTTTTGTCTACCATCTTTCTCGCAGGGCAGGTCTTGCATGTGCTGCATTTATAGTAACTCCTGTTTTAATTTTTCCAAACCAAAACATTAAAAAAAAAAAATAAAAAAGTAGAATTAGATCACATTTCTATTCTACAAGTTCTTCTCGTTAGTTTTTAGGAGATTAATCAAATATCCTTATCTGTTATATAGTAAAGGAAGATAATCGAATAAATAGAATTATAATTTTTTTTTTGAATTATATTAAATAAGAATACAAAGAATAAAGATTTGTATTTTTCTATTGCACCCACCGACGATAATGGGAGTCTTTGATAGGCTTTTCTCCATATTTGCGCCAAGCCCAGTTTTCATTGGAGACGTTGCTATTATTCTCCATTATCGCCTTTGTCTTCTCATCCTTCCTGTATTAAATATATTTTTCCATTTTGTAAAAGATATTTTTCAAGATCAGTGAGTATGCTATCCAAAATAAATCTTCTTTATTGGGAAAAATAAACAACAAAATCAAGATAAGAGAAGGAAATTCTCAGTTACCTTTCCCTGTAACCCGTCACCGCATGCTGTGATTGTGGTTGTTTTTGCGGTGGATCTGTTATCGTCATGGTGGCGGGGCATGCATCCACCGACGGTGGCAATAATGGAAAATTAGTCGTTTGATGCTGCTGTGACTGAGACTGAGGATAAAGTGGCATAGCAATGCCTTCAAAGCCTCTAAACATTGCTTGGTTCATCGAGAAGGGACCGGCAAAATTTTCCAACAACCTCTCCTCCGTTCTTCTAGTAAATGGAGGAGGATGATGAATGTATGAGAATGGATCGGATGCAGATGATGAAAGTACTCTTGGGGTGATTGTCTCTTTCTTTTTCATGCGTGAACAGCTTCTCACTATCGACATGAGATCTCCATTGTCATCGTCGTTGTACAACATCATCAAAGTAAGACCTATGCAAAATTAAGGAGGAAGATTCAAGCTATGTTTGGTTTCATAAAAAATAAAAAAAAAAGAAAAGAAAATAGGATTTCTTTGTTATTTGGTTCAAAGAGAAACTAAAAGAAAATATAAAACAAAAAACAATAAAATAAAATTAAGATTAAAAAATTTAAAAAAGAATTTTATTCCAAACTCCCTCCACTCTCCGACCATAACCTCAGTATAGCATTCAAAAAAAATTCTCTTATTTTATCTAGAGAGAAAAAAAAAAAAGGGAAGGAAAAGTTTGATCGTATTTACTCTTGCATTCCTTCCATTTTTTTTTAAATTTTCTCTCAAACCAAATAGTAGAAACCATTTTTCATCTTATTTTCTTAATTTTCCCTCAAATCAAAGAGAGCCTCAAGAAATATAAAAATATGAGGAAGGAATAAAAAAATATGAGGGGAAAAAAAAGAGGAGAGATCCGCTGACCTGTTTTCCTTTCTTGCAGATAGAGATAGTGAAAATGAAGAAGAATTTTTTTTTTGTCGTAGAGAGAGAAAATGAAAAATAAAGAAGCTTGAGAGAATGGAAGGGATACTTGGAAATATATATGGAAAGTGAGGCATGCAATACAGAGGAGGCCAAAATTGGAGTGAACGATTTTCTGAAAAAACCACAAAAGCACCACCCTTGAGACTTTGAAGAAAATGTTCAAAGAGTGATCAAATGTTTTTTTCTCGCTCTAGCTTAACAAGTGGTAGCTTAAGCTAGGGAGGGGTACATTCAAGTACATGCGCTGCCTGCAAATTTTCATGCTAGATTCTCTTGACGGTGAGGTTCAGCCTAAACCTAAAGAGTGGTATCAAAGTAGCAATATAGAAGAAATGAATCAAATAGAGTTACTATATATTTCTTTTAATAATCCTTCAAATATAGTATAAAATAATGATCCATTATGATGATGCAAGGCTTTGAGATACTCACGGTTATTAATGTCCGACTTAGTGATAAAATAATAGTAATTCTAATATAATAGGTTTCATTTTGTTTATAAACATAAAAGAAAACGAAAAGTTTTTCTTTAGAAAAAAGGGGGAAAAAATGTAGGAATAGTTTTAAAAATGAATCTAGACTTACAATTTTTTTAAGACAAATTATAAAAAGTTTACTTCAGTACTATTGATATCATTAAATTGATGAGTAGTGACCTATATAAACAATTTGCAGAAGTACAATTTTTTTTCCCATCTATGTTCCTTTCTACAAGAAATAAATCATATAATTGGTGATCTTGTTCATAAGTCTGGTTAACTAAACCTTTTTGGTCGTTTATATTTCTCTCTTTTTTTTTTTTTTCCCTGCGTTGCAATTATTAGATATGGTAGATAACTACCTATTTTCTTATTAAAAATAACAGGCATTAAAAAATTAAATATAAGAAAATGAGTTGCAATGCAGAAAAAAGAACGTCTAAAAATGCAAATGAATTATCCCTATTTAGGGTATTGTTTTATATTTTGTTAATAAAGTAATTTTTAGTTTTTATTCTTTTTAGTTTTTTCTAATTAGATATGACCATGATAGCATTAACCTTGATTGGAAATTATGTCCATATTTTTTTTTATATATAATAATTGAAATGACATAAGACATATATGATGGGATTTTGATCATTTCATCTTCCTTAAAAAAATAACTGAAGATCATTTTCATATTCTTATCTCTTGTTTTTAATTTAATAATGTAGATAAAATGGGATAAAATCATGATTTAACACTAATCAGCTATATTTAATTTAATAATGTAGATAAAATGGGATAAAATCATGATTTAACTCTAATCAGCTATATTAAATTGTATCCTTTCTGCAAGAATCCTATAATTGGTGATCTTGTTCTAATACTTTGTTAACTAAACCTTTTAAGTTGTTTATATTTCTTTTGTTTTTTTTTTTTTTTCACTGCAATGCAATTATTAGATATGATAGTATTTCTTATTAAAAATAAAAGGAATTCAAAAATTAAATATAAAAGAAAAGAATTGCAATGCAGAAAAAAGAACGTCTAAAAATAAATGAATTATCCTATTTACGGTACTGTTTCTAGATTTTGTTAATAAGTAATTTTTAGTTTTTATTTTTTAGTTTTTTTTCCTAATTAGATATGACCATGATACCATTAAACTTGATTGGAAATTATGTCCATATTTTTTCGGTATATAATAATTGAAATGGCATAAGACATATGTATGGGATCTGGATCATCTCATCTTCCCTTTCAAAAAAAAAATTGAAGATCATTTTCATATTCTTATCCCTGTATTTAATTCAATGATGTAGATTAAATGGGATAAAATCATGATTTAACACTAAATAGCTATATTAAATTGTGATTCTATCACTTCAACAATTCTATTTCCTTCCACTCTAAATAAATATGCTATATTTTGCATCCGGTGTAGAAAAGCAAAAGAGAAAAAAGTCCAAAGAAAAAATGATAAGTTTTGTGATTCCTCGCCCAAGAAAAATGAACAAAAAACAATTAATGTTTGCATTATATAATTCTATATGAATTGATGACATTATGATGCTAGCTTAGATATTTCAATTTTATAACTCATATTTTTTATTCCATAAATTCTATATAAATTTTAGTCATTTCAATGCAATATTATTTTCATTCAATAATTTTGTTATTGATTTGGAGTTTACAATAAAATGAAAAATATTTTATTAAGCCTAAGAAAATGAGATATCATTTTCAGATAATAATCGAGCTAGTCATCTGTCATAATCATGATCATTATAATTGAAATTGAAAATTTAAGAAATATAAAGTTATAAAATTGAGGATTACCAAAACAATCTTGAAAAAATTTTCAAAAGTTAAAAGATACTAAGTTAAAAAAAATTTGAAAAAGCAACTCCATGATCCTGGGTCTACATATTATCATTGTTTAACTTTCTTAAATTTTCTTTTTATTTTATTTCATTCTTCCTCATATTCTATAGTTTCTTTTTTATAGTTTATTTGTTCTCATTATAATATTTGTTCTGTGTAATGTGCATAATTTTTTGTTTATTTCTGGAATGCTTGGTAGAAATTTTCTTATTTAGTTCTATAATAGGTCCAAAAGTTTTCATTTTGACTTTCATTTTTAAATATATATTTTATAGGATAGTTGTGGAATATTGTTTATTTTTATTTTTTTTAAATAGAGCATATTTATTTGAAATAGAAAGAAACAAAGTCTTAGAATGATTGGGGTCCAATTAGTATAAACTAGAGAGCTTATTTGAATTAAATCAAGACTTGGCTGTGTTTGCATAACTTAATTTGAAAGCTATAGTTTTATATTTTTCATAAATTTGAAACTTTAAAGATTTTTGAAAATTTTAATTCTCACAAAAAAAAAAAATTGAATAATTATAATCACAATAAGAGAGACAATCAATATACAAGAAATTTGTTGGTTCTAGAAAAGCTTTTAGGGGGATAAATGAATAGGAAATTTCAGTCTTAGTGAAAAGTTCCTAGAGTTCTTTAGCATTACCAAAGACAGAGAGCTTAGTTAGAAAAAAAAAAAAATTGAGAATGGGGTCGTTCTAACAAAGTTTTGACCATATAGGCAGAATGGATATAAGAGCTCTCAAACTGTCTATATACCAATATTTATTTGCTCAGAATCCCCCAAAAGATGATAGAGATTCACTAATATGGATATGATATAACACATGATAGTTCTCAGCGTCTTCTTATTACGATTTTCTTTCTTATAGATGAATATTGAATCCACTAGTGACAAGGATCTGGAAGTTTTCAATCCCACCAAAAGTTCTTATATTTCTATAGTTTGTCTCAAGGAACTGCTACTCACTTGGGATAATCTGCAGAAAAGAGGCTAGGGCGGTCCAAACGCTTGTCCTCTTTGTAGGAGGACTGAGAAGTCCAATTAACACCATTTTAATTGAGTGCAGGTTTGCAAAGAACCTATGAACACTTGGTGCTAGTGTATGAAACTCGAGGAGTTCACTCTTAGTCAGCATGATTTCGGAGATTTGGAAAGCTATAAAAACGCCTAAGGGAGGATAACTCATAGGAGTTACAATATGGAGCATTTGGTTAGAAAGAAATATTCATATTTTTAATAATTGATCAATCTCTGTATTATCTGTATTGCGTCATATTAATCATAATGGTGCCACGTGGATAAGGAATAACTAACAATGCAAGATCCCCCAAGGACCTCGACTCAGACCTGTCGGGATTCACGCATGTGATTTGAAATACAACACAGCATAGAGAAAAGATTTGAAGAGAGAAGCCCCCCGAGAATGAAGACCTGCAAGGGGGCAAACAGAGACAAGGGAGGAATAACTAGTGGAGCTTGCTACATATATCAGGATGAGCATACTGCCTCTCTTTAGATTTAGTGTAAAACAAAATATGTAATAGTGGTCCTCGGGATTGAGAAAAATAATATATATGTAATATCTATAACTAATTTATTTTATTGAATCTTATTAATGAAATACAGAGGACTATATCCACCATTTATTCTTAAAAAAAATATTTATTTCAATTCATCGTAAAAAACTTCAAATATTATAATTTCTAGAGATCTTCATTTTTTTTTTTTTTTTTGTCTACCATCCATATGTTCATCTATAAAATATTATTAAATTGTTTTTTCTAAATTAACAAAGTTACACAATTTCATATCTTGATAGTCCTTTAAACATAAAATCATCAATATTAATTTGAATCCTTGGGCAGGAGTGAGAAGATTATCATCATCTTCTTTTTAGTAAAACTGAGGAAATGGAGGCCTAAATCCTATATAATCTTATTTTAAGATTCGGTTAACAATGCAAGTTTTTTGCGGTTTATATTTTATTTTTTGATATCAATTTTTTTCTTGGGATTTGGATCCTCTCCAATGAGGAAAATTTATAGCATTAAGAATAAGAAATCATATGACAAATATAGTATACATATATTAGGAATGAAATTTCCATTTAGAAATAGGCTCCTTCTAATTGTTATTTTTTCCTAAGTGAACTATTTCCTTTATACGACACATTTTTAGAATTAATGAGGAAAAGAGTCATATTTAATTTTTGGTAGGATTAATTGGAATTAACCACTCCTATAAAATTGGAAGTGCATCACTATTATCATATTAAGATTTTTTTTCCTATAGAGAAACTCCCTAATAGGGAGGATAAATGCAATAAAAAACAGTAAATTTGTTATACTTGTACCTCCTATTAGAGGGCATCTTTGTGAAGTTTTTTTTTTTATAATATTTTATGATACACTCCTAATAGAAGGAAACCAAAAATAAAGGGATAGCTTCTGTAATTAACAGTATTTGAGTATAACATAATGCATAACACAATCTGTAGTCTTACCAACTGAAATGCATCACAGTTAATTTGGTGTGTGTGAATCACAGAGCAAGACAATTCTTTATTATTACATTTGGAAATATGTTCTTAATATTTTTATTATTTTTTTCATATTTCATAAACATTGCAGTTATTAGACTTAATGAGAAAAATTTTGTTTCATTAGGTGGGATAATGAGTGGATAACAGATTAACATAAATAATGCTCTTATTCTTTGATTTAGAATGTTTTCTCTTGTTTATATTCTAATTTATCATTTTCTTTCTACATTTCAAAACTATTATAATTAATGTGGAATCAAAATCCTATTTCATTAGGAGAGAATAGATTGAAGAATAAGTAAATATGGTTTTACTTGTACATATAGAAAGTTTTTTTTTTTTTTTTTTTGTCGTTTATATCCTTCTTCTATTCCATTTCTAGACTATAATTATTTGATTTAATGTGAGAAACAATTCTATCACATTAAATATTATTATATAATAGACTATGGGATTCTAAGGTCTTATTCTTAGAATTAAGGGGAATTTTTTTTTATTTTTATATTTTTCCCCAATGCCATTATTATATTTAATGAGGATTTTTTTTTCTAGTGTGAACCTACGAATTAGAAAATGCATAAGACAATAGTTAACTCTATTTGTAGATTTGGAAATTTTTATTTGTTTATATTTTATTATAAATAATTATTAGATTTAGTTTTGTAAGTATATAGTTATTATATTTAATGAATGAAGAGAAATAATTTTGTTATGCGTGTAAAGATCAAAGAATAGATATGATAATTTAATACCCTATCTCAAACAGTCTTACATCGATTACGAGAGAAGAGCTAAGATAGTTTATAATGATTCCTATGAAATTATAAAGCAATTGTAACTAGTTTTCTTGAGGGGTAATCTCCTAATTAATTATAAACTATTTATTTCTTGCTATTCTACCATATGTCGGGGTATCAGTTGTTATTCTACCAGATGTCGAAGTGTGTGAAACTAAGTCATACATTTATCACTTGATGAAGTGAATGATTCCTATGAATATACAAAGTAATCATAAATAGCTTTTTTGAGAGAGGAAACCGTGGTTGATCGTAAACTATTTTAATTTTTGTTATCCTACCAAATACTTAGCATGTTCCTAGAGAATATGATATAGACATTCTGTTGTCCAATTTCCTGATAGGAGCATTGCAATAATCAATAGTCTATTGGCTATAATATTTAAAAACAATAAATAGAAAAACTTACTTTTCCAGAAAACCTTGGATGTGGAGTCCCTTCCTAGGTTATCCCCAACTCCATTCGGTGGAAGGCTTCGAACAAAAAGGTTTTTCTTAAAAGGGTATATACAAATTAGAGAAGGAATCCCCCAGACGCGCAGAAAGGAAAGGATGAAAGCTCTATCAAACAACGACGGCTGGTCATCAACAAGCAGGTTGGTAGATAAATTGAAGGTACCAATAATGTCAACCTCATCTCCTTTATCCTCATCATTGTCGTCGTCAGAGGAGGAGTGAATCTGAGGCTCAAGTTTATTTGGCTTCCAAGTAAGGGACAACTTATATGCCCAAACAGGTTTGCTAGGGTAGAGCTCGTTGACTTGATTCAATAAGCACTGAAATTGTTTGGAAAAAAATGCAACTGCATCCTTGGGGATGTTTTGACTACTCAAACAGTCATTGACTATATTTCTACGACCGACTTTATAACAACAACTTTTGCTTTCATTGCAAGCGTATCCTCCTTCAGCTTACCCATCTCCATGCCTTGTTTGTGGGGATGATCCTGAACTTCTCCTCTCTAAGGCTCCGAGCTTCTTAACGCTTTAGGCATCCTCTTCTCGGCATCCTTCTCCAGGTTCGTACCTTCTTCACTTAATTGTTGTGCCCATGAACGGTCCCAGTGTTTCTGTTCAAAGTTTTGTAAGTGCCATCGTGGAGGGAGCAGATGACTGAGTTGAGGCAGACCATCATCACCTTAGCAACTTGGAAGTGCTGTATCAAGAGAAATTCTGCTAGGAACTCATCTTCTCGAACAAGGCACATTCTTGCTGACTACCTTAGTGATGTAGTCACTAATGAAGATTGATGCTTGCTTGTGGAACCCATGTGGGAACAAAGCTCTTTCCCTCTTCAACTAATTGCTTGCCCAAAAATGTAGTCCTTCATCTAAGCCTTGGGCACTCAAATCGTTAGGAGCATCCTTTTCCACTACTCCTCCAAAGACAAAGGCTTGCAGGAGGAATTGAAGATTTTTGTGTCTCCTCCTACTCCTGACCTCATCTCCTCACCGTCTCAATACGAATTTCCGTTTCTAGGCCTTCAGGTAACCTTCTTCAAGGCAGCGATTCTCTTAGCTTATGAGTGAGTGTCAATGCCTTCTTCTTCTTCTTCTTCAGTGAAAGTCCCTATAGTGTTCTTCCTATTTAATGACTAAGGAACTTCAACCAACCCTGAGTCACCTCCACTTCCAATATCCTCCATTGCCTCTATCATAGTCGCCTTCTTTTTTTTCCCTTCTTGGCCTCCTTTGCCTTCTCCTTCTTCACTTCCTTTATCTCAAGGAACAGGTCTTGGAAGAGAATGTCCTACTGCTCAGCCAATATTTTGTGAAGTCCCTTGAATTCTGTAAATAAAAATCAATAATAGAAAATCAGTTATATGTGAAGCAAAGGTCAATGGAACCTACAATTATGTCTGCCTTCAGTAGGATTGAAATCCGTGGTTACGAAGTGCTCTTTGTTGGTTAAGGAGTCGACATTCTGACTGTGTGAGGAAAGTCTAAATGAATGGTTTTTCAATAATAGAACAAGTGAGACGTCTTGATCAATGATGAAAAAGTATCTAAATCAAAGTTGAGATTTAGAGGCATCTCTATTGGCAAATTCCTATAAATATATCATAGGTGCAGTCTACCTCCCTCCACACATATCAATTTTCTATTATAGACATGTTGCACATTATTTTATTGTTGCAATAGTAGTAAAATTCCAAGATCTTATGTCTATGTGGTTAGTATATATCATTATTAGGCCTAGCGTATGCCAATTTGTTATATTGCGTGTTGATTGGCAGCACACTCCGTTTTGGAAAGCAACTAGAAAATAAAGCATTATAGGTTGGTATCGGAGGTTAAGTTAGTTAGGAATACCCTAGGACTACTTGCACAACACGTCTATAACTAATCCTATATCGTGCCTATCCTTTCCATTTGAAACTACTATCATTTTGTTCCGGTACTAATTCCTATCTATTCCGTTATAGAAGGATGGCACGCCATGTTTCAACCAGGACTAGTACAAGATAGAGCTCTGTTGCTCTAATTTAGCAAACCATAACTTTATTGCTGGGGAGGATAATGAATCTAAGAAAATCGAAGATGATGGGAATGGTGTTACGTTCTGAAGGTTCCAACCATCTATTTTCTCATGAACAAAGGTACACTAGCGCAGAGCCATAGATCGTGGTCATGGAGAATTTTCTAAAAGCTACCAAGATTTCAAAGAGAACCAAGTTGTGGTGGTATGTATCCAACTAACTGATGTTTCAAGGACCTATTGATAGAGGAAGAGAGGTATCTAGAACTAATAACTTGGTAGAAGTTTATTGAGGTTTTCTATCCTAGATTCTATTATACTTTAGCCTTCCGAGAGATGTAGAGGAAGTTCATGGACTTATAATAAGAAGATTCGATAATAAATGCTAACACAATAGAGTTCATTGGACTTAGCAAATTTGCTTCTCAACTTTGGTTGTTAAATAGAAAGATAGAGCACATATATTTCAGTAAGGATTGAGGTATAGTATCTAGGAACACCTAGCCTTCTAGATATTTAGCACCTATCAGAATTATTCAATGCAACTTATTAGATGGAACAATTGTCAAAGCAGGTTAGAATATCTGTAGCGTCATTATAGAAGTCGTTCATTTAGAGTGTAGGATCTTCAGCTCAATGGCTTCGTGCTCCTCCGAAGAAGCGTGATGAGTTTTATATGTTACATATTTTACTCCGTATTTTATTTGTTTCTTACATATAAATAGTGCTACTAAGATGTTTGTAGTAAGGAAAACTCTCAATTAGCGAAAGGCTCACAGGCATTTCCAAAGGTGCCAAAATAAGAAAATTCAACAGCTAGTCATATTCAGTGCACCAAATTGAATATTAGAACATCCTAAAGGATTAGAAACCAAGTATCAAAAAGTTCAAAGGCTTAGTAGTTTGACAACAACCTGGTAGTCAATATTGTTGGGTAGCAATCAAAATAAGTCAAATAGAGGCAAATTTTATGGGCTAATTTCAAATCATTTTGGATTCTCTTTAGCGTAATTGACCACGGTATCTATCGATCAACACCACTCCTAATGATCAAAATGATAAACCAGCAACTAAATATTTTTTAGAGGACTTCTAATATTTTTATAATTCATCTAGACTAGTTGGATACGGAATTAAAACTTTGTTTTATATGTGTGTGTTGGATAACTGTATATGAATCGGCAACTCAGATAAGTTATGTGAGTTAGCAACGAAAAAATAATAATCCCATTACTTATTTAAATTTTTTTAATCATGATATCTACGTCTTTAGCTATTTTAGGATTAAATTTCATGGGTTTTGAAGTCCAATTGTTCTCCCATCATATGGATATAAAATATTGTATTCACAAAAAATCATTAATTTTGTGTTTACTTGATGAAATTCCAATTCAAAATTAAAATCCAAGAAATTGAGTATGATGGAATCCTAGTTGATCAAGATCATAATCCAGAAGAAAATTTATTAAAAATATTATTAGAGATGATAAAATTGGACTGCAGCTCAGGTAACTTAAGTGAATAGGTGACTCATTTCCATTACTCTCTCTATATATATATGTGTGTGTGTGAACGTATGTATGCAATTGTGTGTGTGTGTGTATATATATATATATATATATATATATATATATATATATATATATATATATATATATATATGTGAGACGTTCCTTCGTAAAAGACTTATGCTTTCCAATGGAATAGAAATTTTTATTGGAAATAGAAATTTT
Organism: Dracaena cambodiana; assembly: GCA_036321105.1. NCBI lineage: Eukaryota > Viridiplantae > Streptophyta > Magnoliopsida > Asparagales > Asparagaceae > Dracaena > Dracaena cambodiana. The sequence continues at coordinate 63,065,045 of JAYEPQ010000002.1, forward strand.
TAAGAAATTGCAAGGGTTTTCTAAGGCTGTCATCTTCAAACTCTTGCTATTCTCCATTTTTTTTAGCGTAATCTTCGCAAGTTAGTATTTTTAATATATTTTTAATTAGTTTAGAGGTTTATCTCTTATAAGAAATTGTTTATTTTCAATTCTCTCTTGCTATTCTCTCTTATAAGAAATTCTATTATATCTAATTAATCATGTATAGATCTAGGATGTAGATGAACTAAGAATATGTGGGTTAACATTTGTGAAGCTATTGTTCTGTTACCTGTGTGTAATTTTAATGATCAATTAACAAGTTAAATTGATATGAAAATTCTAGCATTGATGATTATACTTAGTAATTATTAATTGATTGTTTTAGAAATTCTAAATGTGCCCCATGTTTTCTTAGTGAGCCCCAATTTCTTAGTGAGCCCCATGCAAATTTGAAACATTATCATTTTTCTAAGTGAGCCCCATTCTTTTTTCACAATTGTCCTCTTCCTTCTCTCCTACTCCGATCACCTTCAAAACCCTAACTCTAGCAGCAGACGTTGACAGAGACAAGCGTGGGGGCAGCGAAGGAGTTGGAGGGGAAGAGGAAAGGAGGAAAGAAGAGATCAGCATGGTGAGACTTGAAGGAGAAGAAGGGGCCAGGGTTAGGGTTTGAGGGAGGAAGGTCGAACTCCTCGATAAAGCTATCGTGACAGATGGGACAAAGGAGCTTGTCAAAGAGGGAGGGGGAAATGGAGACGGTGCGATTGCACTGGTGGTAGAAGTAGCACTGGGGGCAGTGGTGGGGGCGGCTCCACCACCACCTGAGCCCTAACCGGCTCACTAAGAAATTGGGGCTCAGTATGAAAATTGGGGTTTTTTGTCAAAAAAATTTATGGCGTACCTGTAATTATTTGCTCTTTAGGTGATGGGGTTCACTAACAAAAACATGGGCGCATTTAGAATATCCCGATTGTTTTTATTGCTACAGGATTTGGAATTGATAATTTGACTTAGCAAATTAATATTCTACATATTTAGTTTAATTTGATTAATTAATATTCTCTTCGATGTCTTATGTTTTAGTTGAATCTCTTGATATTTCATATTTAGGTGTTGATGTTAATTTATTTAAATTAAAAGTTCACCTTTTTATTATGCTACATGATTGTTTATGATAGAGAGAGAGAGAGAATAGTGGATAATTATAATGTTTCATGCCTAGCAGATTCTATATTTTTAGATTTTGCTTTTCTTTTAGGTAATTAAACTTTTTGAAAAAAATAATTTTTTCTTAATTCGTAGATACAACTAAAGTAAGAAAGTATAAATACCCTAAATCCTCATAGGACAACCTGTTAATGTGATGTGATAAATTTACTGCAAGCGCACAGTGTCGGTTATAGCGCTAACAGATCGTTCTCACGAGAATCTAAAGTGTTTTTGTATTCTTACTTGTCCTACTATTCTAACGAGTTAATTCAAAGTTCTAGATTGAATTCAAATTACTCTAATTAGCCTAAGATATAGATTTCACTAGTTCACAACCATGTATTACTTCTATTATCTTCTTTCTATTATAAAAATTGATCTTTTAGTTTTCATCTTTATTTAAAGTATTCTAAGCATGAGATATCAAGTGATGTGCAAGCATAACTCATCAAAGAAACTACTTTGTATAAAAACAAACTAAATCATTAGATAATTCGATGAAGAAGATAAAAACCAATAACCCCAAATCCTAATTAAGCATAAACTATCAAGAAATTTAACTCAAGTATAACCTATCAAAGTATTAATTTCCGAGTTCTTGTATTTTAATTTTTTTCATGGAAAAATCATATCTTTTTATTTTTACTTTAGAAAAAAATAATAAAGAGCAATTTACATGACTGATTCCTACTTTCATCTACATCCTAGAGCTAAACTAACTTAGCTACTCATAGTTTTAACTATCAAAATCATAATTTTATTTATGAAAATAAAAAAAATCTAATCTAGAAAGCAAGATTAAATTAAACTAAAAAGCAAATAAAAAAAAATTACCTAAGAACAATGATTAGCAACAAAAGATACCTTTGGAGTTCGATATGGCAGCCGTCACCCCTTCGGAAAAACCCTAATTTTATTAAAAAATACTAGTACAGAAATTACATCTAAAAACCTCTCCCTAATTGCAAGGATTTATGGCGTATTTATAATCCAAACACAATCATGCTCCTACTCAAACTCTATACAAAAGATATAATTCTATTCTAGCACAAACTAACCTCAAAATATATAATCTAAATCCAATTCATAGGTATTAGAAACTAATGGTAGAGATTAGATGGTATAAAATACTAATTTTCGGGTCCAAAATCTAAAATTAAGTTCAGCACACCCGTAACCCGCTGGATCAGATTTTCCATTCTGCAGCACTTCAGTAAAATGGCCATAAGTTTTGCATCCGAACTTGGATTGAACTATTCTTGAGCTCGTTTCAAAGATGATTCCGAGTTATACAAATTTCTCGTGCAAAAATATTTCCAGTTTAAGCTTTATCTTTATCGAATATACTCTTTAAATTGCCACTGCTATACTTGAATTTTTGACTTCACCAAAATTGACTTTCTATACTCATATTCTTGACAAATTTGTTTCTTCTTCTTCTATTTCTTGTGAATCCTTTGTTGCCTATAAAAACACACTAAATATACCCGAGTAGTAATTATTTATATACAAAAATAGATAAAATGTGGGAAAAATTGTAAAATATGATATTAATCACACCCTCACACCTATCTTTTGCTAGTTATCGAGCAAAACCTAAATCTAAAAAGATTACAAAAAATGCTAACTCACTTTCGCAGGAATCGCGATTGTACTTAGCATGTGCAACAAGTCTTTAAATCTCTTAGTTATCCTAGTGGACGAGTTGTGTCTCGTGAGGGTTTGCATTGAATATACCTACAAAATTCGTGAAAAAAATAGATTAAGAAATAAAGAAAAGAAAAATAAGGATAACTGAAAAATCAAGAAAAATAAAAATTTTATATAAAAGAAAGAAAAATCCTTTCTTTGGTGATATTTTCTTCAATTAATCTCACTAATATGCAAACTCAAGAACGCATTTAGATTATAAATTTTTAAGTCAAGCGTCATATCAAATATACTTATTATTTTAATCAAAATTTTAAATCTTATCTTTCAATACCCACTAATAGATAATTCATTGGCTCCTATATATCTACGTGTAAGTGTGATAATTTACTTCGGCTTTGGACTCAAACTCTAACTCATGATTTATATCTTCTCTCTAAATAATTTTTTTTTTACTTTTTCTTTTTTTTTGTGAGTATTTCACTTTTCATGCGAATATTCACGTTTGCTTAGGTGCAAATATCGGATTACTCAGATCATACTCAATTATTTCATTTCTGAGCTTATTACCTTAATACCATGCTCACTTCCTTTATTTCTTCTTTTTTTCTATTTCTGAGACTATTATTTTAATACTAGGCTCATCTCTTTTTTTTCTATTTTTTTTCCATTTCTAAGTCTATTGCCTTAATACCAGGCTCACTCTTTTTTTTTTTCTTGTTTAGAGAAAAAAACTATTCAATCATTATCATCTTTATCCTTAACCTAATAAACTATTGTGAAGTAAAAAATAGATATATACTTACTTCAAAATTACTATTAGCGGTATTTATTTTTTGGATTTTCATTTTTTCATAAAATTCTAAGTATATTATCCAATCTACTCTCCTATCAAATTTCAAATCTAAATTTATTCTTTTATTTATAATTAGGTTGATTTATTAAAGAAAATATATTTAAAAAATTTACTTTTGTTTTTTTAGTTTTTTTTTTTAGTTAGTTACCCTAAAAACTATCTAAAGTGTAAAATAAAGAAACCTAAAAATCTAAAAATAAATAAAAATTCTAGAATAAAAACTAAAAATCCTACAAAAACACAAAAATTCTCCTAACCCACTCCCCCACACCTAAACTTATGTATACCCTCATACACGAGCCAAGGGTAGTAAAATAAATATGAAAACTATTGTACAAATATTACACAAATAATAAGAGTCGTGAAAAATTACGATCTTAATATCATCACCCTATTAACGCATGAAAAGCAGTTATGACCTCTCGATCGCTTCCCACTTTCATAGTGTGTGTATTTTAAACGTGAAGTAGGAGCATTGTTATATCTCATCATCCTCTTATAAGTTACGTAATTACATTTTTACTTCTTATATCATCTTCGCTTTTTCTTTGTCCACATGTAATCATTAATAATTGGGTTAAAATTTTTTTTATTATAAACCTGCCAATCATCGTTAGTAATAAGCACACAAATTGAATATGATAAATCTACTATAAGTGCACATGTAGGAATGTCGTGAGGTGTGAAAGGTGCAACATGATTAAGTGAACCAAGTTTGAAGTGTGGTGCCTCTTCTAATTCACAAAATAATGCAAGCTCCTTTGCAAACAAATCCTCAAAGATTTTCTCATAAATCAATGGCACACTTGCACAAGTTTCATCATACGTAGAGTTAGTATATATCAATTCGTCTAATAACATGAGCTCATCATCAAAAATTTGCTCAAATAAGAATTCATCACTAGCACAAGAGATAGAATAAGAGTGCAAACTGTGAATCATGTTTACCTCAATGAGAGAGCTCATTGTATGCTTATCCATATTGAATATATTAAATGTCATAGTCATATTCCCAAATAATAACTTTATGAGGCCACTCCTGCAATCAATTAATACATTTGATATTGTAAGGAATGGTCTGCCCAAGATAACGAAAATTTGATTCCGTAAATTGAAAATCCGCTCAGTTTCTAAGACAATGAAATCTATAGGAAAGATGAACTTGCCGACCTTAATGAACACATCTTCAACCACACCAAATGGTCTCTTGATCGAACGATCAGCTAACAGTAATGTAAACTTGTTAGGTTAAAGTTTTTCTAACCCCAGTTGCTGAAAACAGTGTAAGAAAGTAAGTTGATACTTGCCCTTAAATAAATCAATGCCCTGTCAAATGTAGTATCCCAATGGTGCATGAGATTGTGGCAGAACCTGGATCTTTGTATTTGATAGGTAAGGAGTTAGAGAGGATATGTGATATATTTGCAGTAAGAAAAACTTTCTCAGGAATATTTCTTGCTTGTCTCTTAGTACACAAATCCTAGAGAAACTTGACATAAGTGGGAATCTATTGTATAATATCAAGGAGTGGAATATTAACCTTTACCTGTTAAAATATTTCGAGAATCTCCTTTACTTGATGGTGCTTTTAGTTTAAGAAGAGATTCTTCCGAATGAGCATGTGATGGTAATGGAGGAGATGGACGTGGAGAAAGAGATGGAAAAATGGTGTAGCCTGCAGAATAGTAGGAGTGAGATCAGGGGGTATGGTTACATTATTATCCATTTACTTGCCAGATCTGAGCATGTGAATAGCATTGCATTGGTGAACATGGGATGAAACAGACTGAGATGAGTTAGAGTTGGGGTTCATTATTGGTTAGCTCGGAAAAGCATCCGGCCCCTGCTCACTCAGCTGTGTGGCTAACTGTTCAACCTACTGCTCTATATTCTTGATCGACTGAGAAATTGCAAAAAGTTGTTGGTCGGTCCGTTGTATAAACTCAGTAGAAACTTTCATAAAATTTTGCATTGTGTGTCTAAATTGAACGTCGCCTTGAAAAGGTTCTCTACATTCCATTCAAGTGTTGTTAGCCTTCTATCATAATTATTATTAGACCCCTACTGTGGATACGATTGATTATGCGTAGGTGGTCTCTTTTGGTTGTTCTCTTAATTCATAGCATTTGGGTGTTGATATACACCCACGTTAGGTCTCAGAAACTGACCATTACGTGGAGACTGCATATTAGGATTGGGGGCTCCCTGATATTTTCCTTGACTCCATGAGAGATTGGGGTGGTTTCTCCAAGCAGGATTGCATGTAGGAGCATAAGAATTGTTCATGGGTCGTTGATACAAGCATTAGCCTGCTCAAATGTGGGACCCATGGGATTTATCAATAAGGGACATTCCTCCATAATGTGAATTGGAGTTCCACAATTGAAATATGTGGGAACTTGAATTTGATTAACTTGACCTATCGATGGAGCGCTATGAGTCTCCAATGGCTCAATTCTCTTTATAAGGGCTGCAAACTTAGCTTCGACAGCTATAGAGCTGTCGATGTTATGAATCCCACCCTTATGTAATGAAATTGATACATTGGGTTTCTCAGCAGGACTCTCCTACTGCATAGTTTTCTATGATAAGTCCTCAAGAAATTCTCATGCTTTATCCTCATTCTTTCTTATAAACTCCCATTGACACATGGACTCAAGAAGAGTTTTGGATGTGTAATCGAGTCCTTTGTACACGATTTAACACAACCGCCACTTTTCTATCGCATGATGAGGGCACTGAGCTAATAAATTTTTGAATCATTCCAAGTATTTCCAGAAGAGTTCTCCCGGCACTTGACGGAATTGATTAATTTAATTTCAAATTTTTACCATCTTGCGCGTGGGATAGTAATTCTTAAGAAAAACTGTAACGAATTTATCCCAAGTAGTGATTGAATTGGTAGACATACTATACAACCACTTCTTGGCATTGTCTTTGAGAGCAAATGGAATGAAACAAAGCTTAATTGTGTCCTCCGACAAGTGTTGCAGTTTAATCATCACGCACACTTTCTGAAATTTACTGATAAAAAGATATGCATCCTCAGAATCAGAACCAGTGAATTTAGAAGCATGCTGATATAATACAGTTTTAGTTTATAGTGATTACACACTGCGTGTGGAAGTTTGATGCATGACGGTAGTGATGTGCGCAACGGGTAACATCGATCCTGAAGGACTATGATCGGTTGGTCCATCATATCTCCCATGAACAAATCTGATTTCACTAGTCGACCAAATTGATCACGGGTCCATATGGAGTGAATCAGTGATCGTGAGTAGATGTATGAGTTTCCTAAACTACTACAGGAAGTTGGGTGTGGTGAAGATGAAACAGTGGAAGAGATATGATCAAAGAAAAAAATGTGATGACCTACAGTTTTTAATTTCTTTATTTTTTGTATTTTGTTTAACAGAACCAGAGACCAAAATACAGAGAAAAATGGGGATAGACTCACAAAATATGCCACTAAATGGCAGTAAATGACGTTATTTGCTGTAAAACCAGGGAGTTTAGCTCCCTGATTTTTGCAGTATACTTTTGATTCTTCTCTCGTTCCTTTTTGCTTCTTGTATCTGAACTTCTAGGTCCTTGCACACTCTTAGAAAAAGTAAGAAAACACCGTCAATCCCTGACAACGACACCAAAAACTTGGAGTGATAAATTTACTGCAAGTGCACAGTATCGGTTGTAGCGCTAATAGGTCGTTCTACGAGAATCTAAGATGTTTTTGTGTTCTTGATTGTCCTACTATTCTAACGAGTTACTTCAAGGTTCTAGATTGAATTCAAGTTACTCTAATTAGCCTAGGATATAAATTCTACTAGTTCAACCATGTATTACTTCTATTATCATTTTCCTATCATAAAAATTAATCTTTTAGTTTTAATCTTTATTTAAAGTATTCTAAGCATGAGATATCAAGTAATGTGCAAGCATAACACATCAAAGAAACTACTTTGCATAAAAAACAAAGTAAATCATTAGATAATTCGATGAAGAAGATAAAAACCTGCAACTCCAAATCCTAACTCAGCATAGGCTATCAAGAAATTTAACTCAAGTATAACCTATCAAAGTATTAATTTCCAAGTTCTTGTATTTTAATCTTTTCATGAAAAAATCATAACTTTTTTAATTTTTTACTTTAGGAAAAAAACAATAAAGAGCAATTTACATGGTTGATTCCTAATTTTATCTACATCCAAGAGCTAAACTAACTTAGCTACTCATATTTCTAACTATCAAAATCATAATTTTGTTCATAAAATCAAAAAAATCTAATCTAGAAAGCAAGATTAAATTAAACTAAAAAGCAATTAAGAGAAAATTATCTAAGAACAATGATGAGCAGCAAAAGATACCTCTGGAGTTTGATATGGCAGTCATCATCCCTTTGGCAAAACTCTAATTTTATTAAAAAATACGAGTACAAAAATTACATCTAAAAAGATCTCTCTAATTACACGGATTCATGGGGTATTTATAACCCAAATACAATCCTACTCCTACTCTAACTCAATACAAAAAATATAATCATAATCCAACACAAATTAATTTCAAGATATATAATCTTAATCAATCCATAGGTATTAAAAACCAATGGTTGAGATTAGATGGTATAAAATACTAATTTTTGGGTCCAAAACCCGAAATTAAGTTCAGCACATTCGTAGCTCGCTGGATCAAATTTTCCATTGTATAGCACTTCAGTAAAATGGCCATAAGTTTTGCATCTGAACTCGGATCGAGCTGTTCTTGGGCTCATTTCAAAGATAATTCTGAGTTCTACAAATTTCTCCTACGCAACAATTTCATTGCCTCAGGTTAAACAACCACCGAATCTCCGGGATCCACAAAGGGGTAGTATGAACAATGAACCGACAGTCAGGAAATAAATCGACATATAAGTGTTTCCAATTTAAGCTTTATTTTGACTAAATATGCTCTTGAAGTTGCTACTGCTGCACTTGAGTTTCTGAGTTCACCAAAATTGACTTTCTATACTCATATTCTTGACAAATTTATATTTTCTTCTTCTCTTCCATGTGAATCCTTTGTTACCTATAAAAACACACTAAATATACCTGAGTAATAATTATTTATATACAAAAATAGATAAAATATGGGAGGATACTAATCTTGTGCTTGTAGTAGGAATTTAATTCACATCAAAGTGTCAGTTGATATTGGATCGAGGCCCAGTGATATTTCATTTCTACTATATGTCAAGACATGTACAATGGGAATGTAGATGGGCACATAGATTGTGCTTAGCATGTGGATCCCCAAGTCATCAACTGATTAACTGTCCCAGCAAGCAACAACTGCAGTAGGTTATGGCCAAAAACCAACATCAGCAATACCAAGACCAATAGTTGTGGCACCATCAGTTCAGAGATTCCATGGATAGAACCAGAGAAGATTTTTAAGACCCAATAACAAGCCTATACTAGGGTATAGAATGGAGTAGGGTGGCGACAAGGGTCGCTTAATTGAGTGATGAATGCAGATGAAGCTCATATCTCAAGTAGAGTTGTCTGACTTGTGTCAGGTATGCTTTTGATTGGTCAAGCACCAACATATGTTTTACTTGATTCTGGAGCATCCCACTGCTTTATACCTACCAAATTTGTTTTCCATAATTCCACTAGTTATATTACCTTATCCGTGGGATGAACATTTAAGACTATGAAATGATAGTATAATGACTGATAAGGAATGAAAGCTCTGTTCAATAGTAATTAATGGTTAGGAATTTATACCAATATTTGAGTTATTAACCAAGGTAGTTATGATATCCTAGAGATGGATTAGTTAATTACTTTGTATGTGTTGACAGACTGTAGGAAGAGGAGAGCATTATTTTGGATTCCAAAGTATCCTAAATTTGAATTTCTTTGAGGGAGTAAATCACTAGAGTCAACAGAGTCTAAGGTTTCCTTGAAAGAGGGAGTTCTTGAAGCTACTGTTAAAATACAAAATAATTTTCTTCAACCTTCACCATAACTTTGGAGTTTTGGTGTAGTGGAAGGGTCTTTCAACTTGGTATCAGAGCAATCCAGGTTCAAATCCTGCCGGGAGCGCATTTAATTACGGATTTTTAAAAAAAATCACCAAGTGGAAAGGTCGTTCACCAGCTATGAAGATAGGGAAGGAATGATTCTAGTACTATATGAATTGTTAGATGTATTTTTGGAAGAGATATCAGGAATACCTCCAGCGAGGGAGTCAACTTTATTGTTGATACTATCTTCGATGTGGAGCATGTTTGTATGATAAATTATTGATGGATCTAGCAAAGTTGGTGAAAGCTAAGAGACGAGTAGATGAGTCATTAAAGCTGGGATTCATTAGACTTAGTGATTTTCTTTAGGGAGCCTTGGTATTGTTAACAATAAAGAAGGATGGAAGTGAAAGTTTGTGTACCGATTATAGAGGTATGAATGCAATAACTATTTAGAATAAGTATACTTTATCGATGATAACTGATTTTTTTGATCATATGAGAAGCTAAGATATTCTTGAGGATTTATTTTCGATTTAAATTTCTTCACATAAATATTTGGATGGAAGATATTCTGATAGCTGCATTCATAACTAGGTATGGTCCCTTGAAGTAACTAGTGATGCCATGTTGAGTGAACAATACTCCTGTAGCTTTCATGAACATGATGAATTATGCATCTGTTCAGTTTTATTAATAATATTTTGATTTACTCTCGGAATAAGGCAGATCATATTGAGCACTTAAGAATAGTCTTGTTGGCTCTTAGGGAGCCGAAGCTGTTTGGGAAACTCATTAAGTGTGAGTCTTGTAGCTTGGAGAAAGTTGCTTTCTCAGGCTATGTGATTTTTTGTGTTGGAGTGTTAACACATTCTAAGAAAGTAGAGGCGGTGATGAATTGGCCAATCTCAATTTCTGTTTCGGAGACATTCTAAGAAAGTAGAGGCGGTGATGAATTGGCCAATCTCAATTTCTGTTTCGGAGATTTGTATTTTTCTTGATATTTCCAGGTATTATAGCTAGATTATGCAAACAATGCATAAACCTTGACTAAGTTAGCTCAGAAGTGAGAAAAGTATGCATGGAGTAAGGAATGCAATGGTGCATTTGAAAATTTGAAGCAAAGGATTGGCTACACTTCAGGTGTTGGTGATTCCAGATAATTATGGAGGCATGAAGATTTACAGTGATAAATTGAGCCAAGGATTGGGATGCACGCTTATGGAGAATGGCCTTGTGATTGAGTATGCTTCAAGGCTACTTAGATTACATGAGAGGAATTAACCAACTCATGATTTAGAATTGGCAGCTACAATTTATGATTTGAAAATTTGGAGATATTATTTTGGAGCAAAGAGTGTAGATAAAAGTTTGAAATATAGTTTCATATAGAAGGAGTTGAATATGATGCAGCAGTTGTAGTTGGAGCTGGTACTGGATTATGATTTGGATATCAAGTATTACCCAATAAAAATTAAAGTGGTCAAGTAGGAAGTCAATGACCAAATATTTAATATAGCGAAAGGAGCTGTTAAGGAAATGTGGCAAATATAATTTGAGATAATCTTAATAACGTTTTAATAGAGGCTCACATATCACTTTATTCTTATTTATTTCATGCACTCGTAATCTAATTTTGAGATATAATATGAGAATTTAATAAATTTTTATTATTCTCCTCTTGAGTGTTTTATTAGTTTAAACTTGTGTTTTATTATCCTTTCGCAGGGTTTTGAATACAAGAAAATGATACGACAAGCATGCACATGCATAAAAGAAAACTTTACAACTAAACTGTTAGGGAATTGTCGATAGCCCAGACTTAGCTGTCGATAGCCCCTCGACAATTTGCACTGTAAATATCCAATAGAGAGATATTATCGAAGTGACTATCAAAGCTGTTTCCAATAGTATTATAGGCTGATACGTGGATGTGCTAGATTCAGAGGAAAAATGAGTTTCCAAGAAGATAGAACTCTAGTTTTAAGTAACTAAACCTTGTAGGGGCTATATATAATATATATATATATGAGGAAACGGGAAATACATCGATGGTGTAGAGAGTTCCTTTACCGCCGTTTAGATGGCCCAATAAAATTATTACGCGTGGCATCATTCAAGATAACAAATAAATGAATTATCTTAACTGCCCTTTGAGTTGTGCCATATGTAATAATTTTATTCGGCCACCTAAGCGGCGGTGAAGGACTCCCTTCACCACCGGTGAATTTCCCGTTTACTCTCTCTCTCTCTCTCTCTTTCTATATATATATATATATATATATATATATATATATATATATATATATATATATATATATATATATATATATATATATATATATATATGAGCAAATGGGAAATTCACCGGCGGTGAAGGGAGTTCCTTCACCGCCGTTTAAGTGGCCCAATAAAATTATTACACATGGCACCACTCAAAGAGTGGTTAAGTGAGTTATTTTATTTGTTAGTTTGAGTGGCGCCATGTATAATAATTTTATTGGACTACCTAAGCGGCAGTGAAGGAACTCCCTTCACCGCCGGTGAATTTCCCGTTTACTCTCTCTCTCTCTCTATATATATATATATATAGAGAGAGAGAGAGAGAGAGAGATAGATAGATAGAGAGAGAGAGAGAGAGAGAGAGAGGTATAGAGATTTTTCTAGAGAGTTTTTATTATTTTTGAGATATTTTGAAGATTATTAATTTTTTGTGTTCTTTTTCATAGTTGATAATAGAAAATTTTCTTCTTTTCATTTGATAATTATGTTAACTTGCATTGTAAATATCAAGTAGAGAGACATTATCGAAGTGACTGTCAAAGCTATTGTTAATAGTGTTATGGGCTGATATACAGATATGCTAGATTCAAAGAAAAAAAGAAGTTTCCAAGAAGATAGAACTCTAGTTTTATATAACTAAACCTTATGGGCATTATAAATACCCATTGCATCTTTAAAAATATGTATATAATTGTAGAGAGATAGACAGATAGAGAAAAGTATAGAGATTTTTTTAAAGAGAGTTTTTATTATTTTTCAGAGATTTTGATGATTATTAATTTTTTGTGTTCTTTTTCATAGTTGATAATAGAAGATTTCTTCTTTTTATTTATAATTATGTCAAGTATGAATAACTAGCTCTTTTTTAGTTTTGGATGAGAAAATAAACCCTTGATCACTGATCTGGCATGAACTTATTACTTTTGTACGCAGCTGATTTATATAGTATGGATATAACTTTCCCTATTTATCTTTAGGCATGAATGCATGATTTTAGGATTTTGATGATTTATTTCTTGATGGTATAATTATTTCTTAGTTTTTGATATATCATTGAATTTTAGGCATAGCACATGCTTTGATTGTGAATAGTTATTTCTATTATCCATAAATCATGTTTTAATCATTCCTAAAATTCATATAAATATTAATTGTGGGAATTGATTAATACTAATACTATTATTTTCAATGATCTAGTGTTCTAAAGAGATATATTCTCGTTGTATAAGCTTATGTTATATATATAGCTGAGATAATTATAACAACAATCATCCAGTGATATGATCTTTGGAGCATTAAATAATCTGAGCCAATTCGTCTCTCTGATTTAGTTTATTCTAATTCTACTCAATCGAGCCAGCCACTCTCTGATTTTTAATTCTTTAGTACCCTATAGCATAAGTGTCTAAACACAAAATAAAAGTATAGTATTCTCGAGTAAACGATTCTGAGTTAACTCCCGAGTATTAGTTGTAGGTCTCCTACACTTGGAAGTATATAAATCAGGTCATATAATATTACAACCATTGTCCATAATAATTTTAAAATGATGTCTTATGCAATCCATTATATTACATTATGATATCTAATAGAAATTTAATATTATCTAACAGTCAAAAATAAATCAGTGAACCATAACAGTATATTATTCATATTATTT
>JAYEPQ010000002.1:63086194-63158694 GCA_036321105.1 Dracaena cambodiana
AAACTAAGTCCCAAGAAATTGGATAAAAGTGAACCCCAAGGAGTCGAGATCATATATGTGTGTGTGTGTGAAAATTATACCTAATTTGAGTCATAGGGAGTTTACCTATAAATGCACATCTAAGTCTCAACATAGAGAGAGTTTGTAGACGATCGAAACCATTAATTATGATTTCAATATTCAAAAATGGTGGTATATAAAAAATTATGCATTTTAGATATATTTTGATTATATATTAGAGATATACAAAATAAACGATTTTCAACAATAGAACAAATAAAAATTCATGTCTAGTGCATGTCAGTTAGTTTTAGTACATGTAGGATAAATGGCTGAGAAATAGGACATTATAGTTATAATAGTTATTATTATTTTGATCCCAAATTACCCCCATATCTTTTATCTAATAATGAAAAGAATATTTCATCTACTCTTTTTCTCATCTCAAAATAAATAAAAATTCATCATTGTTATTCATTTATGACGGTCACGAGCAAAATTGTATTTTATTTAATTAATACTTGTTGATTTTAGAAAACTGTAACTACTTGGAAAAAAAATCTCTCTCGTTACTCATTTACGTCAATTATTTTGGACAGATGAAATATTGTCTTTTGCTGTTGCAGTAAATAAGGAAATCATATGCCAAAAGCCACTCACACATCATTCAGAAATACTCGCCCGAAGCAAAGCAAGAGCAACTAGAGCTTTAGACATCTACCACTTCAGGGGCATTTGGCAACTAGTGAAGTGCTATGGCTTGCAACTGTAGTTGCTACAAGTGAAAGTTTCTAGTATTTAATTTTGGTCACAGTTATAGATCTTTACGACTACAGTTGCTAATGTACTTGTGGTAACTGCAACTGCAAAGAAAAATATATATAACATTTTTGCTTCTCTGTTCACTGAAAATAGTTGTACTGTTGATGAATATAGTACTCATAATTCTAATTACTATTTGCAACTTTCAATAAATTAATCACTTCTATTACTTCAGCTTCATAATTTTAATTACTATTTGCAACTCTCATTAAATTAATCACTTCTATTACTGCAGCTTCATTTACCGTGATACAAGTTGCAACTTGCAATACTAATTGCAAGCATCCAAACGCCCTTATGTTTAGTGTTGAGTGATATGGTGAGGCAAGCAGGTATTGCTTAAAAAGCTCGATAGGACACAATCAAGCCAACCATGCCAACAATAATGCTCAGCATGGACAAAAAAACACACCATATCTATAATGGAATTGTCCAGCTCCCCAGATTGACCTTCGATATCGCAAATAAAAACTGCTGCGTATTTCCATCCAATGGAAATTCAGAGCCCTGTACCACCCAATACACAGCACAATATTTATAGAAAGATTTGGACTTTGACTTACAAAACCACTATTATTTTGTAAACTATGGCATAGCAATTTCACATATAATAACCTTATACCGGTTCTTTCCCTTCTTTCTTTACATAAATATAGTCAAAACCATTTAGAATTCAAAAACACGCACAAACAAGAAAACATACGCCTAAAACTCACTAATCAAGCATCTCCTTACATGCGTCAAAATACTCCCAGAATATTGGGAAGAACTCAAATATAGCTAATTCTAAGCAGCAATGATACATTTTCCACCCCCTCAACGTTTAGGTCTGATAAGAGCCGCCTTCTCAATCAAGAACATAATACGCCTAGGCAATCATCAAACTGCACTGGTGGAGGGCAGCAGAAGAGGCTTCCCTCGACCCATGGTGAATCCCCTAGTTCCATCAGGCATGCGGGGCCCTGGAGGTTGCTTTGATATTGAACTTGATTCACTGTGGATCAGATGACCTGAAGGTGGAGTGCCAATTGCGTGGCCTCCGCTGCGGTGGTGATTGTTGTTATTGTTGTGGTGATGTCCCCGTCCACGTCCTCTACCTCCTCGCCCCTGTCCCTTCCCTCGCTTCATTGGGCCATTTTCCTTGTCATTGAGAACTTCCTCACCCTGAGCAAATGAACACAAGAAACTAGACAATATTAACCTAACGAACCACCAGATTCATGCAAAATAGTAATAAATAAATAAACATAATGATAACCACTTTCATATAGACTAGGCTTAAAAGTGAGTTAGACCGGACATTAAAAGGATTTAAGGGCTTTTACCATATGTTCATTTGGAACCTCAGCCGTATGGGAAGGATCCTGTTCAATCTGCTCAACCTTTGGCTGGTCAGTTGGACAGACATCCTCCTCTTCTACATTTTCATCACCTTCGTGCCCTGGCTTTCTCCCTCGGCCTGCCCCTTGCTTTGGTGGGACCTGCAGGAAAAGATTGATCTAGCATTTTTCTCTTTCAATTATATATATATATATATATATGAAAACATGTGTGCTCATATAATCGGGCCAAACCCCTAATGAGGGAACGAGCTTCAAAAATGTGATGAGGCCCTAGAGGAAAAATAATTTGATATGACAAAACTAGAGAAATCTGCAGGACCGTCCTAGTTATATAAACAAAAAGTAGTAGGGTTTTTTATATTGGTCTCTTAAATCTTTTATATTTGACATCAGTCCCTCAAATCTTGGTCTTTGCACATTAGTCCCTCATATCATACTAGTTGTTTTTTTTTTTTTTTTTTGGGGGGGGGGGGGGGGGGGGGGGGGGGGGGCGGGGGTGGGTGGTGGTTTGATATAAGAGAGGAAGGAAATTAAGATGAATAAAATTGAAGTTAAGTTTCATAAAAATCCGCTAGGGTAAGACAAGAAAAAACATGCCAAAAAAATAAAAATAGCGGGATATTATCAAAATATGAAAGATTTAATGACCAACTGAAAAACATCAAAAAATAATAGTTAAAGAAAAAAACCTCCTAGTCACATCCTAACTAGACTGCGGAGTAAGATTGAAAGGTTCAAATTGCAAATATCATCTACAAAGGATACAAGTTCATAAATTATGTCCAAATTCAATAAAGAAAACAATTATCTGCACAGAACCTGAATATGGTAGCAACTATTTGATCCGAAACCAACTCAAGCCAAATAATTATCTAATTCGAATTCTATATCAGAATTATCCATAAAATTCAGGTGCATTATCAGGTTTTTGGATATAGTTTGCATCCCTAATCCCAATTTTGTTGTTTGTTATGAATGACTCAGTTCCTTCTTTTTTAACAGGCATGAAAAGATGTGTATGTTTATGTGTAGGATTGCGGCTATATGTGCAAGTGTGTGCGTGTGAGAGAGTCCCAAAGAGAATATTTAACAACCTTGTTGTCGTGAACAATGACTTAATTCCAGATCATTGGTGTGTGTGTGTGTGTGTTGTAGAGTGAGAAAGAAGAATATTTACAGGCCTAACCCAAACTTTGTTGTGCACAATCATGGACTCAATTCCATATCTTTACACAAACATGGATGTACATGTCTGTGTGCATGAGTGTGTGAGGGTGAATGTGTGCATGCAGAAATGCACGTAAATGTGTCTCACAGAGAGAGAGAGAGAGAGAGAGAGAGAGAGGGTATATGCCATGTGTGTATTTCTGCCTAAATATTAGATTGGAGTCATGGGGCTAAGTGAGAAAGCTGTTATGCCTAAAATTTAGTAATCTGATTTTTTGTATACAAGTTACAGCCCTAATCTCATTTTTGCTGTGTGATCTAAGACTCCATTTTGTGTCTACATCCCAAGCAAGAACACATGTCTGCATGCATGTGTGTACGTGCAAAGATAAGTCTTATGCAGTGACTTAAATTTCAGATATCAGCGACCAATGTAGCAGAGATATCAATAATAAGTGTAACAAAGATATGCAAACTTCGTTAGATGTGCATTGTGCGGTAACCCTTTGAGAGATAAAATGATAAATGAGGATATTCATGCTAATATAGGTGTAAACCACATCGAGGAGAAGATGTGATAAAATCACTTACGATAGTTTAGTCATGTGTGACATAGATTACGAATACACCAGTTTGATGAATGAAGTTTATCAATATAAGACAAGCTAAAAGAGCGAATAGATGAGGAAGAAAACATGGATAGAACTATAGAAGTGATACGAAATATATAGATGCTAAAGGTTTAAACAAAGACATATTGCTCGATAGGGATGCGCAGAGAAGGAACATCTATGTGATCGAACCTGTGTGATTCTCTTTTGGTTCATAACCGAAATACTTGGGATAAAAGGCTTAGTTATCGTTGTTGGTGATATACCGATTAGCAAAATTTTACATCAAATATCGTATATCGGATTATATATTGAAATTTGAAATATTTACTAAATGCTGGATATCTCTTGGATGATAAATATATATTCTTACATAAATCATATAAACTTATTTTGGACCTTAAGAAATGCATACTTTACTGCTTTGAACATATAAATAAATTGTCATTTATAAAATCTTACCAAATGCACCGAAACATGTACCAATTGAATATCCAACCTTAAAACTCAAAAATAAAACAAATACATATAGTGAAGTTGTTGGCTGATACCGCTAGTAGCTCACCGGTATTGCATCTCACAGTCGTCAATCACAATAGAAGAACGGTCAATTAAAGGGGAACGAGACTACAAGTCAAGCCCAATTCTACCTCTTCCTCATGTGCATAGGTCGTCAGGTTTAGGTCAGGTTTAGTTCGCATAATTGAACCTGATATTCCTATTTATCTATATCTCGTCTTCAAGCCAATACATCGGCCTTTGATGCAAAATGAGGAATGATATAAGAAAACACATACTATATCGAACTGGGGTAGAACACCAAGATATTGGCCGAGATATTGATATATTAGTCAATATTTAAAACAGTATTCCAATGAGGATGTGTCATCGAACACACCAGTTATAGCCCCTACCCCAAACTTTATGTGCAGTCAACGACTACATTCCATATTTTTACACTGTCATGGTGATGTTGAAGCTAAAAAATCATGGTTGCAAAATGAACAATTTTCCCAAGATAGAACTAAAGAGATCTTATGATGAATGGGCAAATGACCTTTTAAATGCACAAAATTATTATCATAATGCATGGGCAAATGACCTTTTAAATGCACAAAATTATTCTCATAATGCTTGCAAACAATGGAGAACAAAGTGAACCTTGTGGATCTTTAAATTTTGCTGTGCATCATGCATTTTGATGGTGGGTTTAACTAGCTTAGTAATGCACTAGAAGTATCAGAAGCTACGCTCATGTGCATGCGCACACGCATCTCAAATACATAACAAGACCCCTAGCCAGATCAAATGCGGTAAACATACTAAAGGAAATTCTACTTAGAAAAGAACTAACAAATAAATACTTAAAGAACAAGGAAAGGATCTGAATATTATGGTAATACCATGCAACTAGACAATAGACGAACTCTGAGCCCACTTCTCCAATTCCTTCCATTATTAAGTTCAACAACCTGCTTAATCCACCAATTGCAATAAACATTTAGCTGAAATGAACAGTAATTTACAGGCATCACACAACAGAAAAAATCCGCAAGCGAAAAATACAAACTTACTGCTTTTTCAGCATCCTCAACGGTCTCGTACTCCACAAATGCATGCAACTAGATATAACAAGAAATTTAGACTAGACAAATAATTGAGAGAAATTTGAACTTCAGATCAATTAAATAATGAAGATGTATTAACTCATTCAGTACTATCAAGAAACTCAAGTGCATCATGTCTCACTAAACAAGCATAATTTCATAACTTTAGAGCTCAAAGTAGCACATTTCAGCACAAAAGTCTAAAAATCACAAAATATAGGGTTCTCAGTAGTTTATGAAGAAAACTAAGGGCATATTTTCATTTTAGCCTAAAGAAGGGAAGAGTTAAAGGTATTTGATCCTGGACAGCAAAGCATGACCTGCTATGATTAGTTACTAATGAAAACGTCCTCCATAAAGCTTGTAGACCAATAAATTCAAAAGATACTGGCTTAACTCAATAGCCAAGAAGGTAAGATATGTGCAAGCCCCTGTACTTTTCCATTGTCCAGTGGAAATGCTTTACTGCATTAGACAAGGTAGCATTGTCTATGGGGCTTTGACCAGAGTAGAAATGGACCAGGTCAGGAAGGGGGTTAAATGAATAGCACACATCCAACTATATATCTTTAGGTAGACAAGGTTTAAGACCTGCATTCTAGGAATTGGAAGGCAAGCATCCTCAATCAACCAAATGGTCTTAATTAGACAAAACTGCATGTTTAAATGGAATTATCCTCCACCGAATTTAAGAAGTGACCAATAGTATGCTTTTATGGTGTAATAGTGCATGCATGTTGGCCTTTCCTTTCCAATTTAGTTTGAGCTAAGGATATAAACCATTTTGCATAAACAAGCTCATATACTATGATGTCTCATGTCGACCGTACCTGACCCTCCTACTAGCAGGTCAATGCTAACCCATGCACACAAGCAGGCCAGCTATACAAGACCCACATACACCACTAATAAATTTCAAAAGCATTCCAACTCCTTTCAGCTATTGAAATAAAACTGATTATCTACCATATAGAACTAGTTATGTCCACCTGCAAAGCCTAGATGAATTCAAATTTTGTTTTGCAAAAAGTCTGATCAGGTCATGATTGGACCAACGTCCATAAGATGTCTAACTTGAGAACCAGCAGCACTGGACTGTACCTACAATCTAAGGTAAACCCCTTTTATATGTAACTGCATTTCCTGTATCTGCTAGGGTTGAAGCCTTGAAGGGCCTCCCTCTCCCACACACACTCCCACTCCCACTCCCACTCCCACTCCCTCCACTCCACAAAAAAGTGAAATTGCATGAAGAAGCAGATTTTTATTATGAAAATTCACAAGGCCATTTCATTTAAAATTTGTACAAACACAATTCCTTTCCCACTGAAAAAAGAGTGGTTCATAAGAAATCCTTGATGTAAGATTCTTAGCTAGTATGATGTGATTGTTGGGAAATGTTCACTGTTGCGCTTTCTATCTGAACATGTTAAACTAGTGGAAACTGTCAGAATAAATTACCAAATAATAACATTATGAAGCCCTTCGGGAACACATCACAGTAATTAATAAGAACCAATCAAGAATACAAATAAGCACCTTATTAGCAAAAAGCATATCCATCTTCGAGGATCTGTTTGTTGCAGAAGCTGTTCCATTAGGGGCCTGAGGATAGCACGTACGAATTGTCTTCACACTACAACATAACATAGGCTCATGACATCAATTTGTAAAAAAAAAAAAATTCAATGCTAAACAGAAAGCCAATCTATGCAATACCAGATACTTACCTCCCAGCTACAGAGAATACCTTCTTGAGGCTTTGGTAACAATGATCATCTGGGAGATTTTCAGCGACAACAATACGCGACTACAGGGAAAATAGAACCAAACGATTAGTATTACAGCTGCTGGTATAGGGAGGATCAAATGGTATTAATAATAGAATCGATAAAAACCTGCAATTCTTCAACATCTGACTCAGTAAATGGTTGCTGCCGTCTAACCTTCTTTCCATCTTCACTAACCACCTGAGTTTAACAGTAATAGACATTTATAACAGCTTACAAGGACCAAATATGACCGGTTTTTAGTTTAGTACAAGTACCAAATACTTGCAGTCTAGCAGAATAATTTATCATTTAACTATAAAAAAAACTAATATGAGTACAATATGTCAATAGGGTCAGCCAAGGCCTTTTCTGTTTTACGTCGTTCTTTTCTGATGGTCTGTGTGCATATATGAATGTAGGCGTGTGACATCAAAATAATCCATTTGACGTGACATCAAATAATCCATTTGACAGCAATGAGGTTTTTCTCAGTTCTTTCACATATTAGAGTTTAATTAGAATATGATTATAGCTGAGCATTTAAATGTTGGTTGATACAGATCTATGAACATAAGAAAGGCTTTAAATACTGATCAATACTGATACATAGGCCACATCATATTGGAGTCTCAACCATCCGATATGATACTGACCTATTAAAATCAGTATCAGCCTTCTAGGGAATGTACCGCTGCTTCCAAACTCCAAAAAAACAACAGGCCATGGTTTTAAGAGGAGAAAGATGAGGGAGAAAACGAAGAATCAGATCTTTCAAGAGGAGAAAGGAAGAAGAGTAGAAGACAACCTGTTGAAGACAATCCGGCCCCACAAGAGTTGTGAAGAGGAAAGGGTGAAATAGTTTTGCTCTCTATCGTGGAAAGGAGTGGCGGCGATGAATAACGCTAGAGTCAAGTTTGGGTTCATATGAGTTGGGTCTTGGGCTTATAATTAGGCTAGACATTAGTATAAATGGGCCCAATAAAAAGAAATGGTTCATATCTGTTTTTCTAGTGAGGGGTGAGTGAACCTTAATATATAAAATGGACCCTCTAGATGGGTGGGTCTGGATTGGGTCCGAATGTGAAAAATATAAAAAAAACCATAAATTACGGGAAAAAAAAAAACACAATCTTAAAAATTTTTATTTTTGATAATATTAAAATTAACCATGTAACTCCGCCAATGCTGTACTTAAAGATTTATCGTTTTACTGTCTGTCCCAAACCAGAATAAAGGAGAAGGGTTGTGGTAGGCCGATGACAGCCAGCGTAAAATATTATCACATATTATGACATGAGTCAAAATATGAATTTCGTTGGAGCGTTCCCTACTAGTGACGCGCTACATCGGAGCCGAATGTAGTGAAAAAATATGTGAGGGTTGCTAGATCATCGTCTAGTGCCACGTCGGCGCCCGGATGTGGTGTCAAATGTAAGAGAGTTCCCACATCTTAATGAACGGGTGAGGGTAAGAAAGTTAGCTCATAAACATAAATATAGATTTCGGTTGGTATCGTGGAATATAGGTTCTATTACAGGTAAATTAACAGAGTTAGTTGATGCTATGATTAGGAGGGTGACGCAAGACAGAGACAAAATTAGGGTTAGGGTTTTGAAAATTAGGGTTTTTTTTTGGATGAATTGGGAAAAATAGATAAGTTGGGGAAGAACTTACAGGGTTTGGGAATCCACACAGGCGAATCCACGCCTACTCTCCACGAATCCACAAGGAAAGATTTGCTCAAATGAAATCCACGCCAGAAATTTCTCAAGAAATTTTCAAATATTATTCCTCTCCTTTAATATTTCATACAAAACCCATATATTTAGGAAAAGCCTAACAAACCAAATCCTAATAAAATTCAAAATCCTAACAAAATCAGAATTCTAATAAAATTAAAATTCTAATAAGATCCAAATCTAATATATTTCCAAATCAAATCCTGATCTCCATAAATTCTCCCTGCCTTCAAAGCATTCATCCCCGATGAATGCGGAGATAAGAAATGACAAACACGTCCGGATTGAACTGGTCAATATCCACAAAGTATCCCAATTGGGTCATGGTGGTAGTCGAGAAACCGTATCTAGTACATCACATCTGAACCAAAGTAGTGGAGGGGGAACTGGCTTTTTAAGTGAACTTGTGTCGAGTCACGGTAGATCTGGAAAGATACTTGTAATGGAAGTAGTAAAATATGGATTCCGTGAAATATCCAGGCCATAGGTAGTAGAATCAATTTTCATCGAAACTCCATATGAATTTGTATGTTGAGTCGGTAATTTCTTCATAATTCTTGTAAAGAATCTCTCAAGAGCAACTGAAGTTTTTACCTCATCATCAATAATAACTTCTTTTCTATCTGAAGTCTCGCTTTGGATTGGAAGTTCCTGCACTCTCTGTATATCTGCAACTGATATGCAAATACTATCAGTAAACACAAATTGTCGACGATGTTTCTTACGAAATTTTAGCAGAAAATCTTCTAAAGAAAATGTCGGTTTTATGGGCATGTGATATAGAAGAGGAGGTACTTCTGTTAGCTTCTGCTGGTGAATATGATCATCAAATGTATTTTTATGTGGCTGAAACTTCTCAGTTGGTTCCACTGAGAGATCGTCAGAAATTTGAACTTTTGAGTTTTCAACTTCTATGGATGGAAAGGAAGTTCTATCTGGCATTAATAGTGGCTCATTGTGAACTTCTGTATTCAGTATCGGCTGCAATTCACAATCAACAATATGAATATTTGCTTCAATCTTGTTGGCGATGCTATCATCGTTAACCATTTGACTTCTTTCATCCATGTGTTTAAGTGTTTTGTTGAAACTGTCAAGTATTTGGCTACACTTTTCAAGTTCATCAATCATATATTGAAGTTTTTCATCAGTGGTCATTGTTTTAGGCTCAGACGATTGAAACTGATGAGACGATAAATTTGGAATGTGGTGTTGAGTATACCGATAACGAAGTCAACGTCGCAAGATATTCCAATCCAAATATAATTTATACTCTCTACTCCAAATATAACCTTCACCCAACTTTTGTCGGGCGTAACGACATTTCTATGCTAATGTTAGATCAAAATATCTAAAAAAAATTCGAGATGATTCTCCCAATCTTCATAATTTTGCCGATCGTCAAAACAAAAAAAATGGGTATACTAGCATACATATCACGCTCAACTCGTGATATTTTAGCATTGGTGTTAATGTAGTGACCATGAAATATGAACTTCATATATAATCAACTTAAAATTTTAGTTCAAAAGGTTTAGAAAATACCCAAGAATCACGGAGGCTCGAAAACGGTTTGAATCGGAGTTGAAACGGGCTCCAAATCAAAAGAAAACCCTTAACGGGTCTGCTGCTGTCGGGTCGGATCGCTGCTATACTGAGCCCAAATTAATTCTTCCTTCTTTTTCTCTTTTTTTCTGAATTTTTCTCTCTTTTTTCCCTCTTTTCTTTTTTTCTCTCTTCTTTTTTTTTCTTTTTTTTCTCTCCTCTCTTTTTCTCTTTTTTTTTCAAATCTGAACTCTTTTTTTTCAGATCAGTTTTTTTCTCAAGATCTGATCTCTTTTTTTTTTTCAAAAATAAAAATAAAAACTGAAATAAAATAAAAGAGGATGGAGATGTGAAAAAAGATGAAGGAAAAAAAATCTAGACTCTGATATCAAATTTGATGCAGGACGGAGGCAAAATTAGGGTTAGGGTTTTGAAAATTAGGATTTTTTTAGATGAATTGGGGAAAATATATAAGTTGGTGAAGAACTTACGGGGTTTGGGAATCTACCCGGCGAATCCACGCCCACTCTCCACGAATCCACGAGGAAAGATTTGCTCAAGCAAAATCTACGCTAGAAATTTCTCAAGAAATTTTCAAATATTATTCCTTTCCTTTTTTAATACTTCATACAAATCTCATATATATAGGAAAAGCCTAACAAACCAAATCCTAATAAAATTCAAAATCCTAACAAAATCAGAATTCTAATAAAATTAAAATTCTAATAAGATCCAAATCTAATATATTTCCAAATCAAATCCTGATCTCCATCAGGGGGTTAATATTTTGTGCGTGCAGAAGACTAAGTGGGTAGGTAAGAAAGTTAAAATAATAGAACCTTAGGGTTATAAACTTTGGTATACGGGTAGAGATAGAAATTGTAATGGGGTAGGTGTGATCATAGATAAGCAATTACTTGGGAATATAGTGGAGATTAGGAGGAAGCGTGATAGAATTTTATTAGTTAAATTTATTTTAGATAGAGAGATTTTTAATGTCATTAGTGCCTATGCACCACAAGTAGGACTTGATGAATCTAGCAAACATCAATTTTGGGAGGATTTAGATGAGATAGTAAAACGAATACCTGTTAGAGAAAAACTATTTATTGGTGGTGATCTTAATGGCCATGTAGGAACTAGTCGTAATGGATTTGATAGTGTATATGGAAGATTTTGTTTTGGAGAAAGAAATGAAGCAGATAATTCAATTTTATATTTTGCTTTGTCTTATGATTTGATTTTAGTGAATACTTTAAAAAGAGAGTTTCTCACTTGATTACTTTTAAAAATAGATCGAATGCAAGCCAACTAGATTTCTTTTTAAATAGGAGGGTAAATAGAGCTAGTTGTATCGATTGTAAGGTAATGGCAGTTGAGAGTGTAGTTACCTAATATAGACTTTTAGTTTAAAATATTCAGATTAGAAAGAGACTTAGAAAGATTAAGTATAAGTTAGATCCTAAGATTAAGTAGAAATTAAGTAGTGGCGATTAGATGATAATCAAAAAGTTTTTGTAGATAGAGTAGTAAAAAAAGTAGATTGGAGGGATCATGATAACTCTAATGTAACATGTAACAAAATGGCTAGCTGCATTAAAAGAATAACTAAACATATATTTGGTGAGTCGAGAGACGGTGCTTCACCATGTAAAAATACATCATGGTGGAATGAAGATGCAAAAAATGCTATTAAGATCAAGCGAGACATTTATAAAGATTTGAAGAAGAATAATAATAATGATGGAATAAGTTTTGAGAAGTATAAACTAGCGAAGGAGGCTAAGAAAGCTGTTCGGGATGCAAAAACTAAATTATATAAACAAATGTACGAGAAGTTAGATAATAAAGATGAAGAAAATGAGATATATAGAATTTGCTCGAATAAGAGAGAGTCTAGAGACTTATGTACTGTAAAGTGTATTAAAGATGATCATAAGATGATTCTAGCTCGAAACGAAGAGATTAAAGAAAGATGGAAAGATTATTTTGATAGATTATATAATGGTAGTTTTACTTAAGATTTGGGAGATCTTACTATTCAATGTGAGGAAATGAATAGTACCTTTATGCGCAGAATCAAAGAGTCTGAAGTAAAAAAAAGATTTTGAAGAGGATGAAATTAAGAAAAACTGTTGGTCCAGATAAAATTCCTATAGAGGTATGGAGATATTTAGGAGGGATTGATGTGAGATGGCTGACAGATTTTTTTAACAAAATTTGACAAACTAAGAAAATACCAAATGAATGGAGGAAGAATACCCTAGTACTTATGTATAAGAACAAATATGATACTTATGTGTCACATTATAAAACTTTGGAAAAGGGTAATTGAACATAGATTGTGACAAACTATTAAAATATCGGAGAACCAGTTTGGATTTATGTCGGAGCGATCGACGACAGAACCTATTCATTTACTTCGTCCATTTATAGAGCGATTCCGAAAGAGAAATAGAGATCTGTATATGGTATTCATTGACTTAGATACCACGAGAGATACTTTGGTAGACATTGATGAAAAAACTTTACATCAAGTATATCGATATAATTAAGGACATGTATGACGGAGTAGTAACCAATGTCAGATCATGTGGTGGTTTACATGTGGTGGTTTAACAAGTGATTTTTCTATCACAATTGGATTACATCAAGGATTTGCATTGAGCCCATTCTTATTTGCTATAGTGATAGATGAGCTTACTAAAACTATTCAGGATGAGATACCTTAGTGTATAATATTTGCTGATGATATTGTCTAAGTTGATGAGACAAGAGCAGGAGTAAATGCCAAGTTAGAGTTGTGGAGGCACACATTAGAATGTAAAGGTTTTAAATTTAGTAGGTCTAAAACAGAGTATATGGAGTGTAAATTTAGTAAACGACAGACAATAAACTATAATGCTATAAAACTGGATGGTCAAAAAATACAAATAAGCAGTCAGTTTAGATATTTGGGTTCTATTATTCAGAATGATGGAGAGATCGATAAAGATGTTAACCATATGATACAAGCTGGCTGGTTGAAATGAAGAGTAACAGGAGTTTTATGCGACCATAACATTCTGTTAAGATTGAAGGGAAAATTTTATAGGACTGCTATTAGGCCAGTTTTAATATATGGCACAGAATGTTGGGCTATAAAAAAACGTCATTCACATAAAATAAGTGTAGCAGAGATGCACATGCTCCGTTGGATATGCGACAATATTAGGAGAGATAAAATGAAAAATGAAGATATTCGTGCTAAACTAGGTGTAGCTCCCATCGATGGGAAGATGCGAGAAAATCGCTTATGATGGTTTGATCATGTGCAATGTAGGCCTACAAATGCACCAGTTCGACAAGAGGAGTTTATCAATGTAGGACAAGTTAAAAGAACGAATGGAAGACCAAAAAAAACATGGATGGAGGTGATAGGAAAAGATATGGATTCTAGAGGTTTAAATGAGGAGATATTACTTGATAGAAATGAATGGAGGACTATCAAAGTGATCGATCCGGCGTGATTCTTTTTTTTGGTTCATGTAGCCTACCCCAAATACTAGGGATAAAAGGCTTAGTTGTTGTATTAAAATTAACCATACAATTAGATGAAGAAAAAATTAATGTAGTACATAAAAATGTCAATAATTACTTTTTAACTATTTTTACTTATGAAAAAAATTAATGTAGTACATAAAAATGTCAATAATTATTTTTAAACTATTTTTACTTATTTTTAAAATTTATATAAAACAATTGATACAAACATCCAAAATTGCCGATACGATATACCAGAATATATAAGTCCATTGGCTGATATTGGTATCTATTCTGAGATTGAAAACTAAAATTATAACATATAAATTGAACTACACATCAAAAAGAAAACTTACAAGTTTTGATGAAGTACGCAGAGCATTTGCAAGCAAGGAATTGTTCTGGACTAAAGCCTTAATCTTCTTAAAAGATGCAATAACCGTTATTGGCACTGCAAGCAAGATGAAGAGTCATTAAATCAATAAAAAAAAACAAGACTATCTATTTTGAAGAGTTAACAGTTGTTTTGAGTAAATGGCTATAAAGCAACTACCACATGATATTAAGTGTACTATGAATATATCCCTTATGAACAAAGTACAGTTCATGCAAAGATAAAACATCTACTACTCAAAAAGAAAAACATCTACGGGCTACAAAAGGTGTTTACATTCATAAACGACATGCTTTAAAAATGCGAGGTTTTTAGGCTCACGTCAAAAGGAAACTACTCATCCGTCATATGATATTTCTACATGAGCTCTTTATCTCATAAACCTAAGTCAAAAAGTTTTTGCATATGTTGAAAATAACATGTTATGGTACCCATTATATTGGGTTATGATATCTAAAACAAACCTAGCGCTATCATACCACCAAAAATAACACAGTGCTTGTTACAATATGTTTCTATGTTATTTTAAGCTATTTATTTGTTTGATTGATTCTTTGTGTAATTACTAGCTCGCTAATTTGTGATTGCTTGCTTGTTCTCTCGTAGTAATTCCTCTCCAATTATTGGAATTTCTCACTTGCAGTTGATTCCACTGTACTCTCGATTCAACTGAAATAAATAAGTACAAATAAGATGAATTGAGTATTACAATAGATAAATTTCAGCATCAGTGATAAGTGAAACTGAAATTGATGATAATTGTAATTCCGGTTGCAAATATAATATAATTTATGAAGATAAATATGAAAATTATTGTGAAGTTTATTGAAACATAAAATATATTCTGTGTTAAAAAAAATATTTTTACATCCTATAGAACTTTAAATTTTATTTTCTAATTCATAAAAATTATCATATATAGTTTTATAATTATTTTTATTAATAAGAAGAAAATTGTGTAATCTACATTATGCATTAAATTATATGTGATGTGACTTGACAAAGATAAAATGCTAATTTAAACATTGGCTGCTGCTAAAGCCGCCTCCCTCTCAAAATCATCTCACACCATTCACCCCTCTACCGACCAAAAAACAAAATGGAGAAAACAAAAAAAACCCCTCAACCCAAAGAAGGAAAACTCTCTTGTTGCACGGCAATCTAGTATTCCAACCATAATCAAATCATAATTGTTGAAAAACATCAAATTTTATGCAGGAGATCAGAATAGAGTTGACCCCAGGTGTCAATAATGTAGGTGGAGCAACACCAAGCATATGGTAAGCAAGTTAGCCCCATCAGTAACATCCCATGCTACCAAGAGACATCTCATGTTCGATTCCCAACAATATCTATATGAGATTTAACTTGTGTCATGAATCTAGCTACGACCTTTATTATCAAAAAACACCGAGCATATGAAAAGAAAATGTGACAAGTAAATATCAAGGTTAGAGATCTTGATAAATGTTTAAAATAGCGATAACGATAACGTAATGTTTTCTCTGTTAAGTTATATCGTATATAGCGTAATGCATAACATAGATTATGCAATTTTCTATTTATTTAATAAAAACAAATATAAAACTATATAAAATAAATTTTATAAATTGAAAAAATGAATTAAAAATTCTAAAAGAAAATATAAAGATATTTTATATACCAATATCAATTCTAAATTTCTAACAAGTTTTACAATAATTCTCATAATTATTTTCATAAATTAAATTATATTTATACCCATAATTTCAGTCATCTCCACAAGAAAATCAGCTTTCAAATTTATTTTCAATTATCGATATTATAATTTATATTTTGTAATGCTTAATTTATCTTATTTTTAATTGCTTATTTTAGCTTAGCTGAGAATTCAATTTAATCAACAAATAAGAAATTTTAGCGATTGGAGAGGAATTATATAAGTAAATAAGGATGTAATCACAAACTAGCAAATTAGCAATACTACAAGCAATGAAATAAGCAAACAAGTCAAGAGAAAAAACTGCAACAATTCATTAACAATCAAAATAAATAATCGACATCAATACAAGACTTATCTAAAAAATTATTGCAAATAACATAACATAAAATAACGTAACGCAAAAGAACGTAAAAAACACACCGTCATGGTGAATTGAGATATTTTTTACTGTTAAACAACGTTGGCTTTTTATTTGATTTCATAACACAATTTAACGAGTTTCATAACGCGTTATTTTCAATATTGATCTTGATTTTGGAATTGGTCACTTTGAAACTCCTTTCTTCAATCAGTTTCAATAACTGAGGTTTGATCTCCTATTTGGATCATTGTATAGTTAAGTAGAAGTAGTACAAGTATGTGCCATTACACATAACTATGGGAGTTGATGTTTGTTAATGAACAATTCACTTCATATATATATATATATATATATATATATATATATATATATATATATATATATATATGGAGCACCAGCCGATTGATCTATGTTTATTTTTTGAGGGCATAGAAATGACCACATAATTGGATATATATAGTTCCTAATTTCACTAAGATTTTTACTTGTTGAAGAATACGTAATTGAGGAGTCAAATGTACAAGATAGAATAAAAGGTAAGGTTAGATTTTCGCCATGCAAGCAAGCTGCCTACACCAACCAAAAGTTATGTCCAACAAACAGGGGTATACCCATCCAGACACTTAGAAAGGGTTAATTGGTATTTATCTGAAAAATATGCAAGAGATGACATGTTACTCCCTGCTTTGACAAAACTCGATTTGTTTATAGATCATTTTCATTAACAATTAGGTCCTTTCATCTATGGAACTACTAATACATAGCTAAATATAATTACATATATTAATAACACGTATAACTGTATCCATGATTTTTCCTGTGCCTCATGTCTGGATCTCGGATAATAATATCCAACACATATTAGATGTCGTGTATGCATTGGACTATAAATCATGTCCATGAGTATAAATTATAGAATTTGAGTACTATAACCCGAAAACCTGCCCCATTTCAGATCTACTACATATTTCATTAGGTTAATCCAAACCTGACCAGTTTTCGATAAAATGCCTTTACCCATTGGCCAGCCTATCTTTAAACCTTGCAAGTTAACTTCAGAAGGTCAATATAGGAGCACCCTAGACATGGCCATACCACAGAAAAAAAACTCAGATCTCACACACAAGTCTATACATAAACTTGAGAATTACAGGAATTAAGGAAACTTGCAGATATTTGAATCATGTAACCACCATATTAGTAATTCACAACCAAAATGCCAAATACTGTTATACTCTGGTCTCTGCCAGCATTTATAGATACTTAATAAATTAAGATAAATCTATTGACCAATAGATGTTCACAGATATGAAATCCATCTACATGATGGTGCTACTTCATCAGCTTGAGCATGATCTAAGACTTCTTGATAACTTCCGAGAGGAGTTCGTATGACACATCACACTTGTTTGACAAATAAGGAAGCAAGTTATCTGTCTGCGCCTTTGGTTAACCAATATAATATTAGAGGTTAGGGGCGTCTATTGAGAGAGTACACAGTAGTTGCCCTTGTGCTAAGACTGAGTTAGATCAGTTATGAGGTAGATATCGAGTCAGATTTCGGATAATTTCCATATCAGAACATGTCAGACAGATCTCCATGATGGTGCTCCTTCATCAGCTTGAGCATGACCTAAGACTTCTCAATCACTTCCGAGATGAGTCAGATACTTTCCATATCTGACACATGTCACAATTGGGATTTGGAGATGAAGTTAGAGTTTAGTAACGAATTTATATTGCACACCTAGACAAAACAAATGCCTACTCTCGCGAATCACACATGAAATATTTAACGAGTAGCAAATCACATGCTCTTAAGCACAAGATTTGTCTAAAACAATTATCTCTTCATTATTCTAAAACATGTTTACAATGCAACATATAGAAAAACCTACGTGCACCATGTGCAAACAAGATAAAATCAACTCTAACTAAAATCTAGGTTAAAACTAATCAAATCTTTATTTAAATCCTAATAAATCTAATCAAGTCTAATACTAAAATCCTAATCAAATCAAAAGTCCTAATCAAATCTCAGCGTCCAAATATCTCAATCAATTCTCCTTGACTTGGAAACATTACCATAATTATAGCAATTTTTGAAGCTTTTCATCCATCGATAACTTAACTTTGTCGAAGGAAATGCTCTCGTTAGCAAAAATAAGAGATAAAGATGTGATATATAGTATCTAATTGTATGTCAAATGGACTTCATTGTTCTTCGCAAAATAATAAGGTTAATTTCCTGTGGACATGCTTGTTATGATAAAAAAAAAAAAAAAAACCTAAATTGCTCAAATGTCAAGCAATCTCGTGGACAAGAGAAATCTCACAACTGATGAAGATGGTAACAGCATAATTTTTTCTGCTGAAAAATCGCTCTAAGTGTCAATATGATGCTCTACAACTTCTGTAAACTGTGAGGAACCTTCTTTTAACAATGGTGGTAACTCAACAAGAATTTCTGATTCTGAATGTGTGATAAATTCTACAATGGAATCTTTCTTATCAATAACACTTATATTCTCAAAAATATCATTGATGTCCTCAGCTCTTGATTGGTCAACACTATCAGTAGCCACCATGTCAGTATGAAACGTTGGTACTCATGGTACCAAAATCCTCACTCTTAACAGTTGATCAAAGGAAATTGGTGAATGGAATGTTTGTATCTTTCACACTTAGAATATTATTGTCAGGCTGTCAGAATGGATCTCCTATATAAAAGCATTCAAATTTCTAATTCGCAATCTCCTGACATTCTTGATACTTTCAGAAATTTTCCAGGCTATCGTTAAGTTTAACTGAAATATCATTGTGGGTTCTGCATAACACAAACCGAACTCAAATTAAGCTCCAAACTGGCTCCAAAACATAAAATAACTATTAACACGTATGTTTTACTAATGAACAACCAAGTCAACTAAAAATTTCAAGTTTGATTTTTTTTTTTTTTTATATTATTACCTTCCTTTTTCCTGTTTCCTTTTCTCTAATTTTTCTCTTTTTTCTTTTCTGATCTGTTTTTTCTTTTTTTGAAACTAAAATTGAAACAAGAAAAGGAAGGAAAATGAAACGGGGATGGATCCTTGAGCTCTAACACCAAATATTTTTGCTGCAAGATGGAAGGGGATTTAGAATTTTATAATGGATAATTAGGAATTTGGGGATGAAATTAGAGTCTGATAATGGATTTAGGTTTCACACCGAGGCGAATCGCTGCCCATCCTCACAAATCTCATAAAAAGATTTGACAAGTAGCAAATCGCATGCTCTCAATAACAAGATTTCTCTATAAAATTACTTCATTATTCTAAAACATGTTTACAAGGTAATATATAGAAAAACCTATGTACACTACATGCAAATAAGTCCAAGTCAAATCTAACTAAAATCTTAATTAAATCTAATCAAATATAAAAATGAAATCCTAATTAATTCCTAATCAAGTCTTGGTCTTAAATTATCCTCATCACATCAGCCTTCAAAAGGGGAATTGTAGGGGCTACGGCCTTGGCCTTTGTTCAAATAAATAAACAAAAAGAACAAAATATTGTGGCATCACATGTAATCAGTTGATTTATGGAATGGTCATCAGAATAGACCTGTCAGGCGCAATGAAGTAGTGTTAATTCAACAGATTCTTTTATTTTTGAATTATGAATTTGTGATGTACTAATATAGCAAAATTTGGATTCCACTGACCTGACGCAAGTACTTTGAGGGTTTCATGTTAGTGATATATGCTTGAATGTAGTGGCTGAACCGTGTTCACAAATTTCACTGGTCTACATAACTTTCACTGTTACCCTAATGCATGTAGACTTATCACAGTTACCCTAATATAAACCTGAGAAATAAGAACAACATCTAAATCACATTACTATAATCAGGAAAAACTTGCAATTCATCTTTTACTATAATGGCACCAAGATTCACGGGCAGTGAATGTTGATGATACCATAACCCCACAACCTACTGCTCATCACCATAATTGGTTTCTTATGCTAATAACTTTTGCTAACTTGTTTCTATATATACCCACAAGCAGATGCCCAAAAATGTTCTACTGACCCTCATCTTTGGCTCTTATATTTAAGATGTGCTGAGACATAGAAGGAAATTGAGCAAGAAACTTGGGAATAACTGATCCCAAATACTTTCTTGTATGTTAAACAGGCCATAGTAATGCATGTGCGAGAAAGCAAATGAGGTAGATTTCAAAAGTAAAAGTTTACTCCTTTCTTACACCCAATTTACCTACTCCTTTCTTACACCCAATTTACCCTTGCATTCAAAATGATGAAAGCACCTTTTCATTGAAAACCAGAAACAGGTAACACCATTAAGTCTCCATATTCAGCATTTCAACTTTCCTTATGACTGTTTTAAATCACAGTGTTTGCCATTTACTTTTCTAAGGTTCTTCTCAAAGACCTATTGTCAGGACAAAGAAAAATAAATAATAGACACCAACAAGTTAACTGAAGAAACCTAGACAAGTTTTCCAGAATGTAGCGAAGAAACAATTAAAATAATACATATCTATATAGTATAGCAGATAAAATATTTACCAAATCCCTCAGGATCTTTGGTGATGAACCTCATCAAGTGTTCGGTGGTTGCCAAATTTGCATCACTAAAGTAATACTCCACCTGTCATTTGTAAATTAAAAAAAAAAAACTGTGAGAATGTGCACAATTTTTCAATTAATATTTACTTTGGTATACAAAGTTAACTACTCAGGGTTTTATGCAGTAAGCAAAACTATTACCAACAAGTATTATGTAAGAAGAACCAAATATTTACAATGAACAGTAATTTGATGACATTATAGTAACATAAAGTGCAAACGAGTTCAAGAGAATCACCATGTTCCCTTCAATAATATATATTAAAGAAACGAAAAAAGTCAACACATCAGATAATTAGACTTTTACTACGGTCTCTAGAATTTCACAGCATGCATGAAGCACCCTGAGAATCGTATCAGACACAAAAAAGTGTGGACTTTTAGACTTGAGAAGGTACTCACAACTTCCTATGTAAACTATAGAAAACAGCTAGAATGCTTAAACTACAGAATGCACTAAGGAGGGCGCTACCTCAAAGACAATGTTTAAAATAGCGATAACGGTAATGTAACGTTTTGCCTCTGTTAGGTTATGTCGCATATAGCATAATGCATAACGTAGGTTATGCAATTTTTATTTATTTAATAAAAATAAATATAAAACTATATAAAATAATTTTTATAAATTGAAAAATAAATTTAAAATTTCTAAAAAAAAATATACAACCATTTTGTAGTACATAATATATTCTAATTTTATATCAAGTTTTACAATAATTATCACATTTTTCATAAATTACATTAAGTTTGCAGTCATAATTATAGTCATTATTTAAACAAAAAAACAAGATTCCATTTTTTTTTCAATTCAGTTATTATCATTGTTGTAATTTATATTTTGTAATGTTCAATTTATTTTATTTATAACTGTTGATTTCAGTTCAATTAAAAATTTAATAGAATTAACAAGATATTTCAGGAAAAGAATATAAATTACAACAAGTGAATAAGGAAAAAAAGATAAATTAGTAAGTTAGTTATACCACAAGCAATCGAACAAGCCAACAACTAATCAAATAAGAAAATTTAAGCAATTCGCTAATAATTAAAATAATAATCAACAATAATATAGAACTACTAAGAAAATAATTGTAAATAACGTGTAAATAACGTACCATAACGCAATTTAACGTAACTTTATGTAATATAACATAAAAAAAAACATTAAAAAAAAGTACTATTACGGTGCATTGAGTTATTTTCTATTGTTACATAGCGCTAAAGTTCCGTTAAGTTTCATAACGCAACATAACGGGTTTCATAACATGTTATTTTCAACATTGTTCAAAGTTTACTTTGAAACACAAGGTTGGTTTCTAAAATCATGGTGGCCTCTAATGAAATGTCCATGTATTCTGAAGTAATGGCGGCTCTCATGATAACTCTCAAATACAACCAGTGTGACTTTGAAAACATCCATCATTTGACTCTATAATTTATTATAATTGCACTACGGTTTATATTTAGCTTATGAGATATTTGTAATCAATTATTGTCAATATTATATTATTTTAGTTAGAGCTCTCACGATAACTCTCAAATACAACCTGTGTGACTATGAAAACATCCAGCATTTGATTCTATAATTTGTTATTACAGCCTATGCTTTATATTTAGCTTATAAGATATATTTGTAATCAATTATTCTCAATACTATATAATTTTAGTTAGAGAATAGTGGGTATTAAACAGCATAGTTGGAAAATTTCCCTCCTATGACAGCAAAACTCCACCTACATCCACTATTTAGTTTGGTCTTACTCCATGGGGTTGATATCCTACCCCTAGGATTCAATTATACCATGTTCCTCTAGCCATCAAGCGGACACAAATTTAGAAGCTCTCTGGCAACATAACTTTTGATACCTACCAATGGATGGGCAAGAACACTAAACCACACAAGTGATCTCAAACCATCAACCAATATTAATACTGACTCTACAGCCATCTATGCAAGGCTTGTACGAGCTATTGGCATGCTCGAATGATTTTGGGTGCATGTTGTAAGGTCGTCAAAGTACAAAGAATTGGATAAAAAGAACAGTAGCCATCAATAACTAAGTGTTCGCCTGCGACACTGCATTAGTAGTTAAACCTCATTCTTAGAGAAGCAAAGGTTCCAATAATGAACCAACATCAAGTGCATTTTAAAATAAATGATAGTCAGTCCTGGAATTTGTTATGAATAACTTTCCATACATCCTAGGACAGTAGTATAAAAAGCAAACAATGATAAAGCTTACCATAAAAAGTTGTTCACATATGTAGAAAGAGATGTACTTAAAAATACAAGGAAAGTGGCAACACAAGTTATGTGCACACACATACAAAAAGTATAATAATCCTTAAATTTTTTTATCATAACTAAATAAATAAACAAATAAACATAACAATTTAAACTATTAATCTTCCCTCTTCTATAACCTCCCAAATTCATTCATTATTCTAACCCTTTAAATTCCATAATCCTCAAAACCTTTAAAATTTCATATCCCCTCAAACCTTTTTAATTCCATAACTCCCTAAACCATTCCCATTCTACAACTTTTCAATCCAACGCTATATAAACCCAACCTCTTTACTAAATTCAATTTTACACTCATTCTCTAAAATTTTTCTTTCCCTCACTTTGTTGAAGCATCTCGTCGGATCGCTATCATTGGCCTTGCCGAAACTACCACCTCTCACCGAAGTTTTGACGAAAGAACTCCTATATTCTTCCTTCCCTTGCAATTCTACTATTTGAGATTGGTAAAACTACTTTCTTAAATTCCTATTGCATTTATCTTATTGGACCCTAGCATTAACTCACATACTATCTAACGACCCTAATAAACGATATCCACCATCTTATAGACCCAATAAGATGGATTCAAACCTATTTATTGACTTTAAATAGAATTTAGGGAGATCCTACAATTTTAGGCCAAAACATTATCTATAAATCAACTACGATACTTTTCTCAAAAATAAATATAAAATAAAATAAAATAGGAGGAAAATAATTGATCATTTAAAGGAAATCTTTATGTGCTAAACTTATCCAATAAATCCAACAAACATAAAATCAAACAAAAACATAACCACATAGAAGTTAAACAATATTAATATTTCTTGGTTGACATAGACTTCAACTTCAGTATTAATACAGCATATGTCCATCTGAGCCACCTTACACCTCCTATAAGTTTCTTGCCAAACAAATAAGATTGTGATTTGATGAGAATTAAATTCAAATGTTTACAAAATATGTAACTAACAGCTTATTAGGACAACATTAGAAGTTAATTTTCTACACTAATATTATTTATGTTTAAAATCAATACTAAGTGCTTTATGAAAATTAAAAATTCCCTAAAAATCACCTGAATTTATGATAAACAATTTTTAACAAATATATTATAATTTTATGTGTAGATGAATTCGTATGATTGCTAATTGGTATATAAGACCTTCGCGAATCGAGATAAGCTCTTTTGGACTCACTAAACATGCTAGTTTTTCTTATAAAAATATTATTTCGATTATATCGTCTAAATTTGTTATTACAAGTGTTATTTCTTTATGTTGTTAGAAATTAATTTGTAGAAACTAAATTTGTTATTACAAGTGCAATCCTTGACATTCCTGTTATTTCTGTTAGAAATTAAATGAATACTTGTTAAATTACAGAATATAGTTACGTTTTTAATAAATCATGAAATGCTATAATCGTCTATAATCGTGGCAAAATACTGTTTGTGATATCATTTTATATCGGTGTCTAAAAAAATTATTTTGTATACTGGTTCTCTAATTAAGGAACGTGAAACGCACGGAAAATCTCCCATTATCCACACACTGGCCTATCCGATATCTGTATGATATCTCAAATCAGTAAATCCTTAATATAACCAATTGTAATTTATTGAATAAAATATAAACTAAACGAACTCTATAAAACATGTTGTTAACAAATTAACAAAATCCAATTAAAATATTGTACCCGATATTCAATATACAAGTTATGAAAACCAGAATTTAGACTTACATGTACTATACCTAAATGATACTAGGTTGGCGGAGAAACTGAATGATAGAAACATACTCTGTTTCGGCTGTAAACTTGTTAAATTGTATAACTGAATATTTCGCACACCATGGGTGCGTGATGATTTCCTGGATCATACATGACTATAATTCCTATTTGCCTAACGGCAGATCCGATTCAGCACCAGACAATCCATGTGACTATTTCCTAGATCTGTACAGAAAACAATCAAAACAGTAGTATCTCATCAGCCAATTACATGACATACTAAAAAAACTTGCTATAATTGTGACCATACTAAAAGATATTTGCTTTAACCAATGTCACTTAATATTATCGTTACTTATGAATTTAATGTTTTCTAAGACTTACATTATTACCATGTTTAGACATAATTGTTACATCACATTTTTTATATATCTATTGTGTTGGTCGCTATCTGACGACGTGGATATGCATATCCAGAGACTGAGTTGAACCCTGTTAATCCTACTGCGGAAGATATGGAGTATTTTTTCTGAAGTGACCAAAGATCAGTAGTTATTATGTACTTAGTTTATATTAAATGTAGTATTTTCATATTTTTGAACCTATCATTCGTTAATGAATGTTATCTTAAATTATCTAGTATCGTCTTTCCGTTTTTCTTTATGTAATAAACTTCATGACTTAATGAATGTCAGTTTATTTATCTACGTATATTTATTTTTTGTGGCTGTGATGTTATAATTGAGGCTTTAGCATATTCAAATCGAATATGTTACCGGTACCTGCTACACGTGCTCATATACCGTATATCATGAGCGGAGCATGACAGGTATTTTAGTCGTATCAGAGCCAGGTTCAAAAATGAATTGACCTAGCGAGATTGAGTTAACTTAGAATTGATCCTAAACTTGATATCACAGCCATATGAATAAACATGATATTGAAGACTTCATTACCATATCTTTTGATTCAAACTTCCTTTAATTCTATTTTTCCTTTTCTTTAGTACGATGGCACAAAATAATAAATCTGGATCGAACTCGAATGCTAGCTCAATTAATGTCGTAGAGATGTTGGGAGTACTTCGTGGAATGATGAAAGCATAGCAACAAACTCAGATGATGCGTACTGGAATGACAGCAGTATTAGAACAAATCAATGCGCCTCAACCATAACGAGTTGCGAGAGTTTTTTATTTCCGTCGCCTTCATCATGCAACTTTCTCTGGAACAGTTGGACCGCTTGAAGCTGAACAGTGGTTAGCCGAGATGGAGGATCATCTTACAGCTGCACGGATTTCTAAGGAGGACAAGGTTGATGTTGTGAAGATCCAGCTAACAAATGTAGCTAGAACCTAGTGGCAAGCTGAAGGAGACCGAATGGAACAACCAATCGTCTGGAAAGATTTCACTAGGAGTTTTACACAAGGTTCTTTCCAAAGGCAACTCGAAAAGAGATGGAACAGTTCATCAATCTAAAACGAGGAAAGTTTGTAAATGAGTATGCAGCTGAATTTGTCCGTTTGAGCCGATTTGCACCATACATGGTTGTTGATGAAGAAGATCGAGCTCATCAATTCCAGCAAGGTTTAAGATTGGACATCCAGAAGTATTTGGTGTCTTCCAAACTTGAGACTTATACTGATGTGATTGATGCTGCGAGAGGTGTAAAGCAAGTCATTAATAAGGAGAAGCGAGTTCAAGCAGTATCAAAGAGCTCTTTCAATCAAGTATCTGGAGGATCTATTTCCAAAACGGGTCCTACCGAGAAGCGACCTTTTATTCCTCATCCTCAAAAGCTCATATGCAA
Source organism: Dracaena cambodiana (assembly GCA_036321105.1). Taxonomy (NCBI): domain Eukaryota; kingdom Viridiplantae; phylum Streptophyta; class Magnoliopsida; order Asparagales; family Asparagaceae; genus Dracaena; species Dracaena cambodiana. Next base: position 63,113,244 of record JAYEPQ010000002.1, read on the forward strand.
CTTCTGTCAGAAACCTGGTCATCTCAAGAAGGACTGTAGAGCTGCTAATGGACTATGTTTGGCCTGTGGATCGGCTGAACATACTTTGATAAATTGTCCGAAGAAGAGAATTAATAAAGAAGTGTCTTGACCTGCTATTCCCCCACAACAAAGGAATGCAGGACTCAATCAAGGCAGACCACCACTTGCTTCTCAAAAGAAGATGTTCCAGCAAGATCTGAAAAATAAGGGAGTAGACCATGGTCAGAGTCAACCTTTCAATCTCACTGAAGAACAAGCTGAAAATTTCAATGATGTGGTTACAGGTACAATTTTAGTACATGGTACACCAGCTTTTACACTATTTGATTCTGAAGCTTCACATTGTTTCATTTCGTCTGTATTTATATCCCTTCATGACCTTCCATGTGATACTTTGACATCTAATTGGAACATTAATACGGGTAATGGGGCTATAATATCTAATAAAGTGTGTAGACTGTCTTGTTGTAGAATGTAAAAGGGAGTTCTATGCCAATTTTCTTATAATCGAACCTAGTGGGAACCTAGTGGATTCGATGTTATACTCGGAATGGACTGGCTTAGTACTTTCCATGCCGTAATTGATTGTCGAAAGAAAAGTGTCATATTTTGAATTCTGAATTACCCAGAATTTGAATTTCTTGGAGGTAGTAAGACACTAGAGTCAGCAGAATTTAGAACTCGATTAACAAATGAAATCTTCATCATGGTGGACACAAAAGATGAAAATATTCCAATGATGTCAGAATATCTTGATGTATTTGCAAATAAGTTTACTGGATTACCACATGAGAGAGTGGCAGAATTTTCTATTGATGGATGCCTATATCTAAAGCACCATACTGGATGGGACTAACATAATTAGCAGAAGTGAAACGTCAATTGATGGGCTTGAAAATCAAGGATTCATTAGACCCAGCACTTCGCCGTAGGAAGAACCAATCTTACTTACGGGAAAGAAAGATGGGAGTAAGCCTTTGCATCGACTACCGAGGATTGAATCAAGTCACGATCAAAAATAAATATCCCTTGCCTAGAATCAATGACTTGTTCGATCAACTCGGGGGAGCTATAGTTTTTTTCTAAATTGGATCTCAAGTCAGGATATCATCAAGTAACAATCAAGAAGGAAGATATACAGAAGACTGCTTTTCAAACTCGATATGGCCATTATGAATTTCTAATAATGTCATTTGGAGTGACAAATGCACCGGTTGTATTTATTAATTTGATGAACTAAGTGTTTGCTCCATATCTTGACAAATTCGTAGTTGGTTCATCGATAATATTTTAGTATACTCAAAGAACGATGAACATGCCGAACATTTGAGAATTGTGTTGGAGACTCTTCGAAAAGACAAACTCTACGGTAAACTTAGTAAGTGTGAGTTTTGGATGAAAAGTGTATCTTTTCTAGGACATATCATCTCTGCAGAAAGAATCTCGATTGATTCGCGTAAGATCGAAGCAGTGAAAAACTGGCCTATCCTGAAGAATGTGTCCGAAGTTAGGAGCTTTCTTGGATTGGCTGGTTATTATCGCAAAGTTGTTCAAGATTTCTCGAAGATATATAAAATAACATTTATAACTAAATGGACAGGAAGATATATCTCATGTCGAGAAAAGATGAGGTCCTTGATCTTAGATAATCATCTTTATGTGTATTGTTCTATCAGTCCCACAACATCAGTAGAGGACCAAATCTAGCCACAAAATTTATCAGACTGGAGATTCAAACAATCCAAGAAATATTGATATTTGCCACAAGAGATTTACGTACATGTTAAAGAAAAATACTTTAATTTTGATGAATAAAATGCAAAACAATAATTCAATCATAAGTTCTAGTTCCCATTTTCCAGTTCCAAGGAGATCATCATGTACGGCATGTTAACATCACCAATCACATTAGGCACCTTCAAGAGCTGATGTTAACTGCACGTCCAATTTGGTATCAACATTTTTAGTAATTGATATCACACCCTACTAAATATTCATTCCTTGATGGAACTAACTTTTTCATTGAGATGTATTCACGAGTACATTGGGACACATCATTGTTTTAAATACTGGACGATATACCGGTATATCGGTCGTTATATTGGTAAAATTGAAGAAACAAGACGATATGGGATTTTTTTTTTTACCGTTTATCGTTTTGGACCGGTATGGACCGATATATCGGCCACGTGGCGATATATCGGCCAGTATCGAGATGAGAAATACCGACCGGTATTAGCTAATATCGGTTAATGGATTTTGGTTACGGGTTAAACACATTAATCCGTTAAAATCCGATCCGTTAAAAAATAAAACGGGTCGGGAGGGAAGAGAAAGAGTAAAGTTTTTGCGTTCTCTCTCTCTCTCTCCCGACGCGATCCGAGCGATCGTTCCCGTGACCAAACCCTAACCCTAAATTCCCAAGCCAGCCCTAAATCTCTCTCCGATTCTTCTTCTCCTACTCTCTAGCTCTCTCTCGTTCTCTCCCCGCGATTGTCGGCCGACCGAGCCGAACGGCTCGAACCCTATCCCTAATTTCCTAATTGAGCCATAAATCTCTCGTTTTCTCTCTCTTTCTTCTCCGCTCTCCGATTGCTCTTCTCCCAGTCTGGGAGTCTTCGAAGGGTGCTCGCCGTTCTCCAGTGGGGCAGTGGCCGCCGGCCAGGTAAGTGAACTTTATTTTTTTCATGTTAATTTGATTTAGAGTACAAATTTCTTCAATTTATTTTATAATTGTGCTATTTAGGTTTAATTGATTACGATTTATGTTAGAAATTTTTTTTGGTGTAATTTGAGGCGAATTCTTAAGTTGGGAAGGCTGAGTTTGTGATTGTACTATACAGTGAATTAGAATCACTGATTCACACTGAATCAGTGATTCGATTCACTGATTCAGTGTGAATCAGTGGTTCGAATTCACTGATTTTGTGTGTATGAGTTTCATGGTAGATAAAATTTGTAAATTTGTATTAGTATTTACTATTTATGTGTATTCACTGATTTTGTGTGTATGAGTTTGTGTGTAAATTTGTATTAACATGAATATAATTTGTGTGTATGAGTTTTATACAGTGTTTTAATTGATTTTGTGTGGTATGAATTTCATACTAGTGAATACCAGTGTTTTAACTTATAATGTAACTTGTAATTTGTAAATTTGTATTAGTATTTACTATTTATGTGTATTCACTGATTTTGTGTTTATGAGTTTATGTGTAAATTTGTATTAACATGAATTCACTATTTTTGTGTGTATTCAATGACTTTGTGTGTATGAGTTTCATATGCTTACAAGTTACATTATAGCATGTGCAATTACAAGAATTACAAGTTACATTAAAGCTTGATTTCTTAATTAGATTAAGTTAATATAAATTAGTAACTTTATTTATGTTATTAACTTTATTTATGTTATTAACTTTATTTATATGATTATTTTTTTTAACTTAGATTATGTTTATTAATTTTATTTATATGAGTAAAAGCTTGAATTTTTAATTAGATTAAGTTAGTAAAAATTAGTAAACTTTATTTATGTTATTAACTTTATTTATATGATTATTTTTTTAACTTAGATTATGTTTATTAACTTTATTTATATTAGTAAAAGCTTGAATTCTTAAATAGATTAAGTTAATATAAATTAAGTGCAACAATTATTTGGCTATTTAATCAATTAATTTTTTGTCTTTATTTATTAATTTTTGAGGTCAGAAATATCTTGAAGGATGTCATCTTCTGGTGCTTCCAATGTCCAAGAGAAGCGAGGAGATAAAAATCCAGCTTGGGAATGAAGAAAAAAAGTACCCAATAGCCCAATAAAGTGGAGTGTAATTTCTGTAAGAATGAATATGAGGGAGACATTACCCGCTTGAAGGAATATTTAGGTCATGTCAGCGGAAATGTCAGAGGCTGTCCCCTGGTCCCAGATAACGTGAAGCAGAAAGCTTTGGTAATTCTCAGCAAAACTAGAGAAGTAAAGGAACGAAAGGCAACATAACTTCAAAATTTATTAAAAAAAGTTCGTGTTGGGAAAGAAGATGAGAAGACAACTCGAGAGGAGTCATCTTCTCGCAAAACAATAGGCCAATCTTCCCACAAAACAACAGGACCGATGGATCAATTTGCTATTCGATCGGTCGAGCAAGCAGAAACAGCTCAAAAACAGACTACCGTGCCATCAGCCTCTAGAAACAAGGCTAGAGACGATGCAATTCGATACATTGATAGTTTTTTTATGGAGGGCTTGCATTCAATATTTGCTACGCAGCCAGCTTTTATGCAGATGGTCCATGCCATTGACAATGTATGGACCAAACTTACAGAATCCTAATCCATACGAGCTAAGCGAGACTTGCCTCCAGAGAGAGGTCAAGGAGACAAATGCAACTCTTGAATCATTCAAACGGAGTTGCCGAACAAATGGCTGCACTTTAATGACTGATGCGTGGTCGGATCGGAAAGGAAGAAGTTTAATGAATATCGTTGTGCATTGTCCGGCCGGTATAGCCTTTTTATTGTCTCAAGATGCATCTTCTGAGAGACACGATGGCAGTTATATCTACAAATTTGTAGAGAGGGGAATAAACGAGGTTGGCATAGAAAATATTGTACAGATTGTGACAGATAATGCCTCGAACAATATGGTTGCAGCAAACATATTGGCTCTGACGCATCTAAATATATTTTGGATACCTTGTGCAGCACATACAATTAATCTGATACTTGCGGATATTGGAAAGATTAAATATATCCGAAGTGCAATTATGATGGGGAGATCAGTCTCCGTATACATATACAGTCACACCAAATCTTTAGATATAATGAGGAAGGCGATTGGTGGAGAGGTAATAAGGCCGGGTACAACTAGATTTGCCACGGCATTTCTCTCTTTATCATCAATCAGAGAGAAGGAACTGCAGCATATGTTTATTTCTGATGACTGGATGGATTGCACTCTGTCCAGAACAGATGCAGGCAAAAAGGTATTTATTTAAATTAATAAGTATTTTTATTTTATAATTTTAAATTATACATTATTCATATTTTTTAATACATATTTTTATGAATGTTTAGGTTGCAGAAATAATTGCTAGCAATAAATTTTGGGACAACACAAATATTGCCCTAAAAGTATTCACTCCACTAGTGAAAGTTTTGCGTAGAGTTGATGGAGACAAGGTCCCTTCAATGGGCTTTCTGTATGGTGACCTAGAGACTGCTAAAGAGGAGATAAGAGATGCTCTAGGGGGTGAAGAGAAGAAATATCTTCCAATATGGAAGATTATTGATAGGAGATGAGAGGAAAAACTTAAGGGTTCTCTGCATAGAGTTGGATATTTCTTAAACGCTCTGTATTATTACGCGAAACAGCCTGAGATTGATGCTGATGGGTCGTTCATGTCGGGCTTCGTTGATGTGATGCACAGATTCTATCCAAATGATCAAGATAGAATTGATAAGATTGCACAGCAGCTCCCAATATATCAAAATCAAAATAGATCATTTGGAATGTCTTTTGCAAGGGCAGCAGTAAAGAAAATCATTAATCCAGATATGCATTTCAATTTAAAAAATACAAAATTCAATCTATTTTTAATTAAAGAAACTATTAAATAACTAATAACTATTTCTAAATATTCATTGCTAGCTCAATGGTGGAATTCTTCGGGACAGATGCTCCCGAATTAAGGATTATGGCAATGAAAATCTTGAGCCTGACAGCCAGTTCTTCGGGTTGTGAACGGAACTGAAGCATATTTGAGATGGTATTACAATTTTAACTTTTTAATTAAATATTTTTTTCTCCCAAATAGATATATTCTAAACGAACTTCATGTGATTATCTTTTATTTTGGTGCATATGAAGAAAAGAAATAGGCTAAGTTCCAAGAAATTGCATGACTTAGTATTTGTCAAATTCAATGCAAGGCTCAAGAGCAAATTTTCAATCTCAAACAGAGATCCACTAGTAGCATACAATGAAGAGGAAAAGGTCACCGAGTGGTTCATACCTGAGAAAAAGAATGGCGATTTTTATGAGACTAGTGATAATGAAGTCTTTCCTGGAGAACAATTGACTTTTCGACAGGTGTCAATTGCTATGGATGCTAATCCGAAGAAGAGAAAGAGTGAAAGAATTAAGACATCTAAGTCGAAAAGTAGTAGAACTTTAAAGAGAAAAGCATCATCATCTTCAAAGTATAAGCAGTGGTACGCATCAGATGATAACGATGAGGAAGAAATTGACACATCATTATTAGATTCGTCATCAGATGATGAGGAAGACATGCCATCAAATGAACCAGTCGACTTTGAATCTAGCTAGAAAATATATTGTAAAGACTGATATTTAAAGTTTCTAGCATGTTTCAAATAAACTCATTTAAAGAACAATATTGTAATTTTATGAATTATATCACTTATGTATTATAGAAACACTTTTCTTTTATCTTGAAAACTTATTTTTTTTTTAATTTTATGATTGTATGTCGCTCTGTGCATATGCGAACGTTCTAAACGGTATCAGCAAATTCGTAAGTTGAATGTAAATAAGCCAATGTAAGTACTACAAACTTATTTTATGTGTTTTATTATGTTCTATATGGCCAATTATATGATTATTCTTTAACTGGTATGACACCGATATGACATTCCGGTATTTAGGGACATATCGTGATATCCCGTCCGGTATCCGGTAACCGGTATGTAATTTGGCTGACCGGTATGGGACCGGTATCCGATATTTAGAACACTGGGACACATGTGCACTAACGAGCCAAACGCAGCACATTACTAAAAGAAATTGAAAACATAAATTGTTTGTATAGGTTTTCATTTGAGAAAATGAGAAATGTGAGAATTGGTAGGAAATTTATTATGTGCACTGTGTTGCATAGTGTTCTAAATACCGGTCGGTATATCGATATATACCGGCCGGTATATCAATTTCTAAGAAGAAACGAGATGGGATGGAGGTTTTTTTATCACATACCATTTTGAGCCGGTATGGGATGATATATTAGCCACATTATGCTATATCAACAGATATCCGGTATGTCAAAATACCAACCAGTATATCTATTTATCGGCTTTTTTGTTAATAGGTTAGTGGTTGCGGATGAAAGTCATTAACACGCTAGACCCGACCCGATAGGAAAAACTAAAAACTCGTCCCTCACCCTATCGTTCGCGAAAAAAAAACCCTTACTCTTCTCCTCTCCCATTCGCAATCCCGAGTGAAGGAAAATCCCCCCAAAACACTAATTTCGCCTCAAGCCGGCAATTTCGTCGACTTTCCCGATGTCACCAACTCTCCCTCTCCTGTCCGAGTCACCAGAGCCAGCTTCCTCCTTCGAAGTTTCGCCGAGCAATAAATTAGGGTTTTCGAGCATCGCCGGCCACCTTCCGACAAATCTAACGAGAGTCGATCTTCGAGCGTCGCTTGATGAGTTTGTGGATGTCGTAAGTAGAATGCAAATAGGTCAATATAAGTACTCTACTTCTTTTATGTATTTTAATATGTTCTATATAAACAATTATATATTCATTCTTTAACCGGTATGATACTGATAATGACATTTCGGTATTTAGAATCACATCCTTCCGATATCCGGTATGTAATTTGACTCATCAGTATATCACCAGTATCCAATATTTAGAACACTGGTGTTGTGTGCATACATGTGAGATGGGATCTGCATAGCATAATTGCACATGCCACATGCTAAAGAGAGAACTTGTAACTTTGTTCCCTCTGTCAACTCGGAAAATTGGAAAATGTATTAGCAAGCAATTTAGCAAGAACAACATTACACAATATTAAGCTACTACCATTTGGAACTACTTCCCTAAAAACACATTTAGACTTCATAATATGGACGTCGACAAGAAGGGTTAGCATCAGGATGACTGTATCAATAGATTCTAAACACTGAACTTGGAGAATGTCACAATCATCTCTCCATTCTCATTTTCCAAAAAATAACATGATGGTGGTTTCTATCAGTGATCCAATTCTTACTTTAAAAAGACGAATTTCCAATTAAAGAATGGTACAATTACATCGATATATGGTTCTTCTAAAACCACATAATAATGATAATATCCACATGGTAGTTTCTATGTCCATATATCTCTTTCTATTTCAAACCATATGATATCCATTTTATGAATGAAGCTATATACATTACGAGACTGACATATATTTCCTCAAACAATGTTTTAAAACATGTTCGTTCAAATCAGTTTATTTGTCATGTATAAAAAGAGTGAGAAAAACTGAACTAAATGATATAACAGATAATTAACAACAAAATGAAAATAAATTTTGTACCATTTCTCCCCTCCCCAAAAAAAACAAAAAAAATATAAACAAAAACCTAAGCACTAAGCATAAACAAAGAAATAAAAGAAAAAATAGAGAGTTGTGATGCCAATGATGATCTACCACTACCAGTCTCATTGATTACCTAGCCAACAAATTATTAAATCTATCTGCCAAAACAATCTAAGATGGTTATACTAAATCATATTTACACAGTAACGCAGATGCAAGACAACATCAATTAACCCTTTTATCCCACATACCTGGAGTAGAGTAAATGAACCAATCTAGAATTACGCCAAATCAAAGAGCAATATATCTTTATTTAAGCTTTTAGTATTTATATTTGTTCATATCAACTACATCTATGTTTTCTTCAGTCATTCCATTTTAATCACATGGATATGTCTAGATGAACCAAAAGACAATTACGGGATCGATCACATGGATAATCCTTCTTCACTCATTCCTAAAGAGTAATATATCTTCACTTAAACCTTTAGCATCTGTATCTTTACGTATCACCTCCATCTATGTTTTCTCCGGTTGTTCCTTCCCTCTTCTAACTTCTCCTATGTTGACAAACTTCGCTCGATTGTGATGCATCCATAAGTTTATGTTGGATATGACCAAACTATCGAAGCCAATTTTCTCGCATTTTGTCTTCTACTGCGACTATGCTTATCTTAGCAAAAATATCATCATTTCTGACTTTATCTCTACTAGTTTTACCACACATCCAACAAAGCATGCACATCGCTGCTACACTCATCTTATAGAAATAATGTGTCTTTATAACCCAACATTCTGTGTTATAAAACAAAGTTGGCATAACAGTATACCTACAATATTTTCCCTTAAGCCTTAATGGAATGTTAAAGCCATATAAAACTCCTGTGTGCTCCTTCACTTCAACCAGACAGTTTGGATACTATCATTGATATCAGTATCGATCTCTCCATCGTTTTGAATAATAAAACAAGTACTTAAACTAATTGCTCATTATTATCCTTTACATGTCCAGTGTGAACACACTATAGTCTTGAGAAAAATTAAATTATAAACATTTTGATCAAAATTTCATGTTACAAGTGACAAGTTGCACAGACACAAATACACCAACATGGCTCTAATATGACTCATCGAGATGTGGTAAATTCTGAAAAATACACAGAAAAGAGCAAATGACACAACAAAAAAGTGTCATGTCCAATATGGTGTCCAATATGCCATGGCTTGAGAACGGAATTTTTGGTGCTTCCTCACGAATGAGGAGTAATCATTCGTTCCCTTCAAATTTAATGATGTGCAAATGACACATTCTCAATACCTTAATCTTTCAAAAAATAACACAACTCACAATTAATGGCAAAAGGTGAGAATGACTTTTACAGACTTCCAAAACAAAAAGGAAAAGAAACAAACTTCTAACATTGTTTACAAATATATTAACAATGACTAGTTAACATCTTAAAAAATGTCGCAGCGAATTTAAGTGTTGAAATTAGAGACCATGCATTCGACTCAACCTTCATTTGGGTTGTCAACCATAGTGCACCAAGTCTCAATCTCTTGAGGAATGGTTGTGCTCCTTCAGCTACTTGAAATATAGTACTCTGTCCCTTACAATATCACTACTAAATTCTTACACCTCATCCACTGGACCTTTCTAGTTGGAAAAAATTAGCACATCCCCTTAATGTGCATAACTCAACTAGATCCATTACAGCCCCGTACCCTTTTCAGAAGGCATGGGAGCCCTGATATGACACTTACCCTCAAAGAAAAACAAACTAAATATAAGTATACATATAACTACTTAATAAGCCTTTCCCCCTATGAACATATATAAACAGAAATTTGTATCCTCTCGCCATTCCTCAATGTGCATGGAAGGCCCTCGAAATTTAGTCATGGAAGTACTAGTATGATTTGAATATTGTAAAATACGACATGACAAATTCTTTTTGGTAGGCTCCACTGGCCATTTCCCTATTGCTGAATATTCTCATTGGATTCCTAGTTAACTAAACCGATGAGAATAATTTAGCAGTACAAGTAAATGGCAAGGAAGGTGGGACTAACAAAAGCGTGAAAGAACTAGCAGAGCCTACAAAAAAGGATTTGGCTTTTACCCTATTTTACAATATTCATGTCATACAAGTGCTTCCATGACTAGATGCCATCAATTCTTTAAGATTCATGATTTCCAACAACTTTGAATAGAATATCAACACAATGACATCACTTAGCATTAAGCTCATCTACTAAATTTTGTTCCAAGTAAGAGAGTTGTCTTTGTGGTCAAGCAACATTCCACATGCATTTTATGTAATATCCTGAAATTAAAAAACAAAAATATTATTGTCCATGATATATAAGACATTTCTCCAAACACGAACTACATCCATTTTCATCTGTGCTAATGTCCAGCACAATGTTGAAAATAACACATTATGTAACCCATTATGTTGCGTTATGAAACCTAATAGAAAGTCAACATTACTTGACAGTCGAAAATAACTCAATGCACCGTAACAGTGCGTTTTTATGTTATTTTACGTTATTTTACGTTATATTATGTTAAACTATGTTATGTTGCATTATTTACAATAATTTTTAAATAGTTTTATATTTATTTCGATTATTTATTTTAATTGTTAGCAAATTGCTGTAGTTTTTTTTCACTTGACGATTTGTTGTTTACTTATTTGATTACTTGTGACATTGTTAACTTTTACATCCTTATTTACTTGTTATAATTTCTTTCCAATTACTGAAATTTTTCTTGTTATAAATTCCTTTCCAATTACTGAAATTTCTTACTTACTGATTAAATTGAATTCTCAACTAATCTTAAATAAACAATTAAAAATAACATAAATTGAGCATTACAAAATATAAATTACAATATTGATAATAATTGAAAATAAATTTAAAATCTTGTTTTCTTATTTAGATAATGACTAAAATTAAGGATGTGAATGTAATTTAATTTATGAAGATAAATATGATAATTACTATGAAACTTGTTAGAAATTTAGAATTAATAGTGGGATATAAATTTTTTTATATTTTCTTTTAAATATTTTAAATCAATTTTTAATTTATAAAATTTATTTTATATAGTTTTATATTTATTTTTATTAAATAAATAGAAAATCGTGTTACCTACGTTATGCATTACGTTATATGATATATAACCTAACAGAGACAAAACACTACGGTACTGTTATCGTTATTTTAAACATTGATCCAGCACTTACAAACATTTGATCCAGCACGAGTTAAATAAATATAAGCAATAAAAATGATGCACCTATATAGGTGTATTCTAGTATCTAAATATTGGAGAAATTATTGTGTCCAACACCCCATTCAGTGTTGGACATGCATCTATGTTTTTGTAGGTCATAGCATTTTTACCATAAAAACCTACTCTAGCGCTTACAAATATTTAATCAGGTACATGCTATGAAAAAGATGCACCCATATAAGTGTGTCCCACTGTACAAATATTGGAGGATTGCCATGTCTAACACCCCTATTTTTGTTGGAGTATGAAATTTGTCTCTCCATATATATGTTGGATTATGTAATGTATCTCTATTTATGTTGGTCATAGCTATATTTTACCATATAAACCTTGATGAAAAGAAATAGTTAAATAGCCATATTTAATTCTTACTGTACCTGAAATGTCCTTGCACTAGCTAGCTACAATACCAACAGAAAAATTTAGCCTAGGAAAATCGATAGAAAAATGGGACTTACTAGAGTCAAAAAACATGTATACAAGCCCCACCAACAAATTCCTTTTTAAGTGGTAACCTTTTTACTATCTTACAACCAGTAATTCTACAATTAACACGTTGCTTTTACTTTAAAATCCATGCGTATATCACTGACAAGTTTGAATCGAATAATATAAATAAAATGACCTCATTTGACCTTAAACTCATCCTGAAAGATTGTTTCTTACTAGGAGATCAGCTCTAAGGATCAAAATAATTATATAAAAATTTTCTCTTTTATGTTCCTCCATTTTAATATCTTACTATAGTATTCCACAATTAACATAGCAGAGCTTCTTTAAGGGGCTATTTGGTTGTGGAGGAGTTGGGAAATGGAAATGTAATTCTATTTCCAAGTGAAGCCCACAAAGTTTTTCTCTTATTCTGCAATATTTGTTGTTACCATTTGTTGTAAAACTGCAGCATGCAGTTTTGCAATGCTGCAATTTGCAACTTAGCCCTGTCAGCCCTAATTGGAAATGGAATTCCATTTTCCCACTTTGCAAAATACCAAACAGGCCCTAGGATTCATAAGTGTCTCAATAACTACTTCGAATAGAATATAAACCCAACGACCTTGTTTAACAATGAGCTCATAAATAACAATTGCCCACAGGACAGCATCAGTTTTATGAGTGATGCAAAATTTCAATAAAAGCTTCTCTTTTACACACTGTTCTACATATAAACGGTTACAGGCAATATATATCAGCCGATATATTATTTTGGGAGATTTTCCAATACAATACAAAAGCCCGATATTAATGGCATATCTCCGATACATTGTCCCATGTCCTGCTATGCAATATGAAAACCCCATGTCTGATACGAACTTGACATCCAATATTTGAACCTTGCTTTTATATGCCTCTATTCCAATTGAGAGGAAGCAAAACTCACATTTCTGAGTCAATCAACCGTATACAGTCCCCAAGATGACTAGTTTTCATGTTCTGAAATTGTATTTTCTGCTCTATGCTACAAATCAAAAAGATAAAAAAAACAACAAACTGAGGAAATCTCCATAGAGATTTAAAGTGTATTACGTATCATATCAAGCTATAAATCAGAACATGTCTCATCAAAACACAGAATCAACAGATAAAATTCGCAGTGCATCATCAATGCCCCAAGTATCAAAAATAAGGCTTAACAACTACACATAATGCCCAATAATATTCTGCATCCTATAACCATAATCAAATCATCAAAGCACATGAGGCACAGACCTGTTTTGTGATCTTCTGAATGGCATCTTCAGACAATCCATCTCTAGCAGGCAGCGGAGCAGGAACATGATCCAGATCCGACTCGTGCTCCCCGACTCCTCCACCGCCATAGTACTCATGATGAGGATGATACATCCCGTGACTCGCCGTTGCCGTCGCCGGAACAACGAACTGCGGGGTAACCGGAGGCAGCGGCGTCGATGGAGGATGATGATAGACCACGTGCATCACCGGCTGATGGTGGTGGCGATGGTGCGGCTGCTGATGATGCTGATGCTGATGGATCTTGCCTCGATTCGCCATGCCATGGTTCGTTGTTGTCGGCGCCGGCAACCGCGGCACGAATTCGGGAGCGCGGGCGTTGAGGCGGCTGAAAGAGACGTTGCGAGAGAGAGAGGGATCAGCGGTGGCGGATTCAGTCCGCAGCCGATCGCTGGTCTGATCGTCGGCCAACTCTAGGTTTTGGGGCTCTCTGATTTCTTGCGCCATTTCATGTAATACTCTAGGTTTTGAAAGCGATCGAATTCGAATTGATAATGAAATTTCTAGGGTTTTGGAAGGGCGGGGGAAATTTTTTCTCTTTTTGTTGGGGATTGACGACAATGTTTGATAGATCAATGAAAGCCCATTAGGGCGGAGAATAATAGGGTGGAAATTCTCGGAAGTTTGGGGGAGTTGAGGGAGGGATATTTATAGAAGACGGACGATATCAGACGCCGACCCCCGAGGCCCGAAAGAGAATCGGAAGAAAAGAGAGAAATTCTAATTGCGCACCACATTTTTCTATGTGAGCACCATTTTACCCCTTGCTGCTCATGAATTTACTATAGGATGTGGTGCTCAATAACTAATGTGTGGTGCGCATTTAGAACTTCCCAAGAAAAGGACCCAGGGATTGATTGAACTAATTTACAATCTTATCCTATCTTATTACCTTTTTCTTCCTCGACAGAGTATATACGAGTCTCCCAGTCCATGCGTATATACATTCCTTTTTTAAGGAATCGCAAAGTGCACCTTTGTGTCCGAAGCAAAAGAATATTTATATAGAACGTCACGGAAATTCCACACAATTGAAAACGCAGTAGTCTACAACTGAACTCTATATAAGAAGTTAACAAGAAAGTTCATATTATCTTTCAATTTGTGATGATTATATATACGCACATAACCGTGCATGCTACACATGTGAATATGTGTAGATACATATTTTTTTAAAGAGAAAGCCAAGATAACTAGGATTTTATTAGGAATAGTTTTATTTGTATCTTACAGATACTAATTTTTGTAAGTTACCACCTTATGTTTCGAGCCTTCACTATAATATATTAGGAGGTATGATGCAATAGGTGATGTAATACCTCCATTCATATATCATATTTTTCTTATAGTATAATATTATTTTTAAAAATTGCAATAATATTATTTACTGTTGAGATTTTTTTATGATTTTAAAAAATAATTTGTACTTATATAAGAAGAATATATATATGTATGTATATAAATATACATATATGTATATGAGAATAATTGAAATATGTATGTATATGAGAATAATGGAAATGAGCCGCCGCCTCACATGAGTTACCTGAGTTGTACTCTATTTTCACTATTTCTAATAATTTTTTCTTATAATTTTATTTTGAATTATAATATTGATCCTCTTGGGTTCACTCATACCCAATTTCTTATATTTTAGTTTTGAATTGGTCTTCCACCAAGTAGACAAATGAAATACAACATTTTGTATCAATTTAATGAAAAGGCAAATAAGCTTCAAAATTCATAAAATTTAATACTAAATAAATTAAAGAGAAAGAGATCATGCTCCTAATACAATTTGAGAAAAAGTTAATGGGACTATTACCTTTTCGTCGCTGACTCGCATAACTTACCTCATATATAGTAATGACATACACACACATGTATGTATGTACACACATATATATGGGATTACTGTAGGTGAGCCACCAGCTCAGGAAAAATTATGTAAATTAGGGACAAAAATATAGTAATCCAATTATTTTTCCTTAATTTTTTTTACAATTAGGATATCTACCTCGTTAAGTTTAATAAGATCAAATTTAATTAATTTTGGAGTTAGTTTATGCTTTCATCTAGTGGATATAAAATTTGTATTCATTGGAAACCATTAAAATTTGTATTAACTTGATGGAGGATCAAATCAAAATTAAAACCCAAGAAATTAGATTTGAATAAACCCTAAAGGGTCAAGATCATATCCAAAATAAATTTTTTAAGAAAAATTATTGGTGATAGTGAAAATAAATTGCAACTCAAGTAACTTACATGAATTGTCAGCTCATTTCTATTTTGTTTTATCTATCTCTCTCTCTCTCTATATATATATATATATAATACAAAAATATGCATGTATACACACATATATGTATTTAAATATAATTATATGTGTGTGTAAGATATGACAAACTGTTCTCTTGGGATCTAATCCTTTGACCTCTTGATACTTAATCACAAACGGCCACTTTATACTTAATCTCAAATTAAACAAACCAGGCTAACTTGATTAATTTTGAAGGCAACAAAATTTTTTAAACTAGAATTCTTCTTCTTTTTCTCCATTCAACCACTTCCCTTTTTTTTCTCTTTTTATATATATATATATATATATATATATATATATATATATATATATATATATATAGGAAAAACGGGAGGAGAGTTGTCAGCTTAGGAATTTTCCTGAGCTGTTGCCACGTGTAGGCTTTCCATTTGTCAGGTCCACAAGAACATAGTAGTTTGTAGTTTTAATAAAAATAAACTGAAACTGAGATATAAAAATTTGGATGGGTTTATATGCAATATGCTCTCCATCCAACAAGTAACTCCTGATGTCTCTGTTCCTGTGTAACAGAGATATCTCTCTTTGCAATTTGTCTCAGGTAGAAACTTCAAGATAAAAAGAGCAGCCAAACCTATAGACCTCTCGTCTCGCCTACAGCCTTCATCTCCCCACATTCTCTCAATGTCGCAGTGAAGACCATCATTGTTTCTCTCCAAATCCCTCAATTTAAGCGACGCCTGTGTCGTCCAGAGATAGACCACATCGGTTGATCATCAGAGTTTCATTGTCATGACCAACGAAGCCCCAACCCTTAGCTTCAAGCCCACGACCCCTGAGCTTGAGCTGAAGATGATCAATTCACTGAAGCTCAAATTGTAATTTCTTTTTGTTTGTACCAGGGTGGTTGTATCTCGCAATGTGTTTGAATAAAGGATTAATTACAGTCAGACCCCCTATAGTATGGGGGGTCTGTCACTTAACACCCTCGAATTTTGAAACTCTAAAAAAAAAACCCCAATACTGTTACAACTATTAGCGGACAGTTAGTTATTATCACTCCCTTTTATACTAAAGTGCACTCTTTTTATCTCATACATATTTTATCCACCTAATTTTTAAGCCAGTACAGCACTCCCTCTCTCCCGCCTCCCTCTCTCTCCCCCTCCCCTCCTCTCTCTCTCTCTCTCTCTCTCTCTCTCTCTCTCTCTCTCTCTCCCCCCTCCCCTCTCTCTCTCTCATGTCTCTCTCTCTCCCCCTCCCCTCCTCTCTCTCTCCCCCTCCCTCTCTCTCCCCTCCCCTCCTCTCTCCCTCTCTCTCCCCCCTCCCCTCCCCTCCTCTCTCCCCCTTCCTCTCTCCCCCTCCCCTCCTCTCTCTCTCTCTCTCTCTCTCTCTCTCCCCCTCCCTCCTCTCCCCCCTCCCCTCCTCTCTCTCTCTCTCTCTCTCTCTCTCTCTCTCTCTCTCTCTCCCCTCCCTCCTCTCCCCCTCCCCTTCTCTCTCTCTCTCTCTCTCTCTCTCTCTCTCTCTCTCTCGTGTCCCTCGCTCCCCCCCTCCCTCTCTCTCCCCCTCCCCTCCCCTCCCCCCTCTCTCTCTCGTCTCTCTCTCCCCCTCCCTCTCTCTCATGCAAGAGCAGCAAGCTTGTTGTTGCCTGCTTCTACTGTTGGTGAAGCTTGCTACTGCTGCTGCTGCTGAATCTTACTGCTGCTGCTGTTGAAGCTTGTTGTTGCTGCTGCTTGCACACACACACACAGAGAGAGAGAGAGAAGAGCATGATGACTGAGAGAGATTATTAGGGGAAGGATGAAGATAGAGGAGTCACAGGGGTATTTTAGACTTTTTATAACACGTGCAAGGGTGTTAAGTGACAGATCTCTTATACTACAGGGGGTCTAACTGTAATTAACCCTTGAATAAATGCCCATGTGAATAGTTTCAATTGAATTAAATTACTCAATTTAGTCTAATGTAAATTTTATAAAATTTTTGTGCCAGCAATGGATGCTTGCTAGAAGCCCATATCAAGATTTGGTCAGCCTGTGAGCGTTTTTTTTTTTTCCAGTTCTTCTCAATTAACAATGAGGTCTTCAGCATTGACGGCTTGGGAAGGTCTTCAAATGCCCTCTCCTGGAATCCAAATCCGAATCCACCGTCAAGAGAGTCATCCAACGGATCAAAGCAAGGACTTCAAGAGTTCATTGAGATCGCCAGCATCAACCGTCTCTGTAACCGCAATATCATCTGCCTAAAGGGTTTGTGCCGCCACCGAGCCAAGGATTATCAATATTGTGTAGTTGGGAAGGGGGTGGACAAGAAGCATAGTTTTATTAGCATACTGGATTTATTCAAGAATTACAAGTTCCCTAAAGATATTCATGAGTTGAGATTTGTAGCTAAGAAAATTTCTCAGCAATTGCATTTGCCCAATGTGAATGTACATCAGCATTCAATCAGTATTATGTTGTTCAACAATAGTTATTGAAATATGTCAACTTTTATACTAGAAACATCCCAACATACTTGATTGCCATGATCACCATAACTTATGTTCATGATAAAGAGGATATGAATTAACTGCTAAACCAAACTCCGTGAATGAGAAGCAAAACCAACAGGCGTGATCTCAACAACTAAATAATCTTATGAATTTCCTTCTTATTTCAAAGGTTATTAGTCAAGCAAATAATTGAATTTGATACAATATGAATAATATGAATGCATGAAAGGGCAAATCCAATAATGTATACATGGCTGCAAGGTAAACATGTGATTATGCTAGAACACTTTTGCCCGACCATTTATACCAGGCACCATTTCGAATGCAACCGCACATGCCAACACAAGACAACCTCATTTAAGTATATGTGTAGGATTTCTGGGGGGAGGGAGAGAGAGAGAGAGAGAGAGAGAGAGAGAGAGAGAGAGAGAGAGAGAGAGAGAGAGATTGCGGAGAGACGGAAATATCACAAATGTTTTGTTTTGAGGGGAGAAAAAAGATCGCAATGTTGTGTTAAGATGGGAGCAGAGAAACATATACATTGGGAGATTTTGGTTTGATAGAGAGCATTTTACATATAAATCCCTCCAAGTTTTTATATCTCAGTTTCAGCATACTTCTATTAAAATGGCCAACTACTAAGTTTTTGTAGGCCCAACAAATGGAAAGGCAACATGTGGCAGCAGCTTAGGAAAATTTCTGAGCTACCAGCTCTCCTCCCCTTTTCCATATATATATATATGTGTGTGTGTAAGATATGACGAACTATTCGTAACTTACATTTCTTGGGATCGAATCCATTTACCTCTTGATACTTAATCTCAAACAACCACTTTATACTTAATCTCAAATTAAACAACTAGGCTAACTTGATTAATTTTGAAGGCAACAAAAACTCTTAAACTCTAATTCTTCTTCTTTTTCTTCATTCAAGCACTTCCCCTCTTTTCTCTTTACTAACCCATGATCCCATAACTTTCTCCTGATTCACGCACAGTTTCACCCATCATATCACCTTCTTATCCACTCTCATGAGCTCCTCCTTTAACTATAGATAGGGCTTTACATCCTCTAGTTCGAGTTTGCATCACAAAATCAAAATTTCAAATTCAAAATCCAATTCAAATTCCTCTTTTCCTTAAATATTACTGGAGTAGCTACCTCGCCAGAGCATCACTGCCAGTGGCTATCTCCTTCTTCTCTTTAGGTTCCTTTTTGGATTCTCTTTAATTTTGAGGTAGATTTTTATCTTTTATTTTCCTTATTTCTTATTGGATTCTAAGTTGTTTTAGAAAATACACAATTCTCTATACTCAATTAACTTAAGTTTCCAACTAATTAACTTATCTACTCAAACCCTATAGCCCATATAATTTAAGTGATCAACCTCTTAGCTTATGTGTCCGACCCTGAACCTAATGTACTTAATAGTTCCAAACCTATTATGATTATTCCAAAACTTTTAAGGTTTATTAACTTAAAATTACCATGTTCTAAATGTCATAAGAAAATTCCTAAAAATTATTTAAAAACCCATATTATTCATCTATTAACATATTATAATGACTGAGATTTTTGCTATTTACTTGTGATTTAAGTGAATAAATGCAATTATACAAGATAAGTTCTCTTAGATTCACTAATTCATGCTATTTTTAATATATAATTGCTTATAAATTAATGACATTGTTCATTTATAATGAATTCATGCGTAGTGTAAATAATACTGTAATTTACTTTACAAATTCTTATTACATCGATCATATTTAAATGGAATATCAAACTTTATGTCATCTCTATATGTTTAAAGTGAGGAAAAGAATCGTAATTTTGCTTTAATTAGATGAATATAATTTAAAATTAAAGAATATCAATTGTTGATCATTTATTTGTTTAATGAGTAAGGAAAGTGAGCTCAATATACAATGATTATTTAATAAAAAAACATAAATAGTATTAAAAAAAAACTCCTATTCGCACTTACGCTTTCTTGGCAAGTCCTTGACTGATCTTGATTTAATACTAAAGGATTAAATTATAATTTGATTAGAATAATAGTAATTGAATTATACTAAAATATATATTGAAAGTATATTGATCTAATGATATTGCAAGAACATTGAAAAGATATTGTGATTAAAATGATCAAATGAATAGTTGATTAAATGATATGGGGTTTGGAGGAAAACTGAAATATAAAAGAATTTACTAAATGGCTACTGAGTTAAGTACCATATGGATCTAAGTGCTACATTAACAAAAATATCATACTGGATAGCTGGGAGCTACCTCTTGAATATATATGAGCCATCTCTTAAGTTTATAGGTCACCTTTAGAGTTCGTAAGTGTGATTGAATCCTCCATAATATTTATTATTTTTCAATATCACATGACATTGTAAACTCTATGTTATAAAGCGTATGATACCTTATTTAATGATAGATGGTTATATGAAAACTTGTTTGACCATCATTGCTAAAATCTTGATTAAATAATCGATACATGCATTAGAATAAATGTTACATTGGAACATTTTATAGTTTTTATATGTGTTCTTTTGAGTGCGTATGCGCATTGCATGTGTGCATGTGTGTGTGATACATATTATAATCACGATCTGACAATCTCGATGTAAAAATCCAAACCTAGAAATTGATCTATTAGAGTTGACTTAGATTTGAAACACTACAAGGAGTAAACTAAAACCAAGTTAAACCATTATTACTTTCAGACATGTATATATTAATTTTATATTTACTTCCACTTTCAAAATATTATTTTTTATTTTTACATGTTTCCTCGTTGTTCTTTTGTTGTTTCATGATAATCGATATTACTGAATTCCTATTAAAAAGTTACTTGTTATCATTGATATTGTTGTGGCAAATGGAATGATATTATGTCGAGTCATTAATATTATTGTGAGTATACTGTTGGTAATTATGCTACTTCGTATTCTAGTAGGGACATTAAAGATGAACCATGAGATGCACATGTCATTTAGTTGGAGTTTAGGTGCCTGACACATCTTCAATCGTACTGTACACAGTCAAAACAAATTATAGATATGTAGGTGAGAGACGTTAGTATTAAGTGATGCAACTTTACGTACAAGAGCTATACCAAGTTTTGTTCAAACTTGGGTGGTTAGCAGGTAAGTATTGATACAATCTGATAGGACTTGGCTCGTGCGACTTCTAGTGGGACGATTATTGGTTGTAGGTGGTGGAAAATTAAATTGAATTCCCAAATAATCAGTGAACACAAATTGATGGTCCAACCCAAAAGAGCCAGAAGCACATGTTGCAATATAAGAATAAATAAACGGATTCAAATCAAATGAAATGGATCTACAAGTCAAGAGGAACAAATGGCAGAAGAACTAATCTTAGTTGGGATAGTTACATTGTCAGGTATGGTAAATACTACAACTCAGCAATCAAACTAAGTCCAAATTGATCAAATTTTGGAGAGCATCAGAGGAGTTAGAGCCTTGCAGACATTAAATAAGCCTCACAAAATTTGTCTTTGACCATGCATAATTGCACCAAAAATAGTCAAAATGTGAATCAATGAAGATTTTGGCAAATGACGCATAGAAAGTTAAGTCAAATATCTAGAGAATTAGCTAAAATGGAAAAAAAATTGAAGATTTAAACTTGGCTAAAATAAAATTCAAGTTAAACTAATCTCAGCCTGAAAAAATAAAAAAAGTAATGATCAAGATTAAGTTACCACCTAGCAGCCATTACGTTAGTAACAGCCTTTTTGACATAGCCAAACTGAAATTCTTCTGAGAGTTTTGTGATGATGCGAGGATCCTTCTTAGGAATATCATAATTGCATTTATCACCTAGCATGTTAAAAAAGACCAAAAAGTTGACAAAAAGGGATTTTTTCCACATTTTTTTCACAACAAGAGAAAAAAGAGAAGATCAAGGGAAAGCCAAAAAGGGCTCTCCCTCCATTCTCAACTCTCCATCCATTCTAGGTTGTTGAAAGGGTTGAGTAATAATCAGTTATTTTCTTACATCAGCAAATTATGTATTGACTATATCAGTGTAGGATATAGGTACTAATATTGACTGATACAAAGTATATTGACTCTATCTTGTATTCTGTATCACGAATTTAAATTTTGATTTTAGAATCTTCATCGCCTTGATTTATTTGATTTATTATAATTTCTAAATTTTTTGAAAATGTCAATTTCTTGGACCAGGATTTTGGTACCGATTGATACCAATTTTTCATTCGATAATTTTTATCTTACATTTCAGATCTCAAATTTAATTCTACAATACGTGACATGATCATCTTGTTCCTACCATCTCCAATATTTTTCTAGGATATTTTCGTGAACGTTGATTTTTTAGCCAAAACCTAAATATTTTATTCATTTTAATTTCCACCAAACTCTCTCTTCACTTAGTACCTTTCGTCCCATTTCTTGGTATTGGTTAGGTAGTAGGAGATATGCTTGGAAAGCCAAGCATGACCTTGCTTAAGCTTGGAAGAAATGATTTATGCATCCTTATAACACTTCCTCCCTCTCTCTTTTCATTATATTCATTATCCTCCTCTTTCTCTAAAAATCTCTACAAGGCCTAGAGCAGAAGAATATGAAGCTCTGCAACACATCAGTAGTCCCAGCTCAGTCCAATAAAAACCAAAGGCATGTAGAATTCCTTTTCTATTTAATATTAGTTTTATATACCATTTCCTTCTTGCCTTGAATCTAGTTCCAATTATGAATAGTTATTCCAAATTTTATCCTTGCAATTATAATCTAGTTGATAAATCTTTTACAATGACAAGATCTCATCCTAAACTGATTTAGCGAGACGATCACTGAAGGGTAGTTACTGCAAGGTAACAGTCGATCTAGGCTAAATTACACCAAATTTCTTGTGCATCTCTGTCTTGACATTCTAAATATTTTGTATTCATTAAATTTTTATTTGGTTAAATAAATGCTAGATAACAACTCAAATAATAAGCAAAGTACCAATTTCTATGATTTTCGATATTTTATTTTTTCTTTAAGTTACATTTAGTTATATCATGTTATAGCCAACTTTAATGAATTATAATGGTGGAATTAAGATATGTTTTGATAATAAAATTGCTGAATAGATTTGAAAAGGAGTTTGAGTTAGGAGGACCGCCAACCAGTTGTTAAACTTAGTCAAACTGGTTGACTTTTTTCCTATATGCTTTTTTTTTTATTTTAAGTTTTTTTTTCTCTTTATCGTTTTTGTGGAATCAATCCATAACTAATATGAAATATGAAAAAACTCTTTTGATATCAGATTTTATGTTACTTTTGGTCAGAATTGTGCATATGCTCTTGATTTAATTATGATGGTGAAACCATTATTTTTTATTTTTGACATGACCATGAAAGAATTCTACGCTTAGCTAAACTAAGTAAACCTCAATGATTCATAGAGGCTAAGTTTTCGATGTTGAAATCTTGAAATACAATAATTCTAATGATTACTGAAATTCTACTAGTAAAGTACGATGTAGATTTATTTTCTTGTCAAAGTATTGGGGGCTAATAATAGCTATAAGATTGCCAGCCAGTGCCCTAGCCACTGGATAGTTGCTCAATAGCTAATGTTGTCCTGAGTTTCTTCCCATGAAATGATATCTAGGATAGTCAAGGGATATATTAGATTATTTCTATACATATTGAATCATAACGATGTTAGTATATCTAAGTTTCAAAAACAAGATCACTAAGATTCTTATCAAGATCTCAAACTTGATAATTGAGGAGCATATTTGTGATTGCAGTGGGACTATGTACATTGCTTAGAATTACTATCTAATAGTGTGTAGATGATATCGGCTGGAAACTTAACTTTTGAAAAGAAGCTGGAGCTCACCAGTGGTAATTCTATCAACATGTAGCATAGAAAATCGTCTGATAGAAATTTGATTAGTCCCGATAACACTAAGATTTTGTCCAGAAACCATGAGTAGTGTGTAGAAACTAGTGGTATTATTGGATGATAATCTATTATCCTACAACATGTATAGTTATGAGCCCAAGAGTTGAGAATGATCTCAAGTTATAATTTATCTACACATAGGGCCTGATTGCAAGGAAAAGATTCAGCAGTTAATGAAACTTCTATGGCTAGGGGTTAGTGTGAGAGAAATAAGATTTCAGAATCACATAACAATTACCCACTTAATCTAGATAGGTTCTCGGATAACGTAACCCATGATGGAAACTTGTAACTTAAATCGTGTAATTTAAAACATGAATTCTCAAATGACATGAAATTGACTTTATCACTTTAAAACCCTATACTGACTTTCTTGTATGCATGGTATGACATAATGACATTTGTGATTATATGAAAACTTATGCATGGTACAAGATGGGTATGACACTGAGATGTGGTGACATAACATGATTGAGAAAACTTGTGGTAACGTGCATGTACATAAGACATGATTGATTAATGATAAATTCTTGATACTGGTATTGGACATTTAAATGATAGATTATGCCATGGTATCTTAGCAGGATATGTGTATCATGTATCACTAACAAATGGAACTAGTGAAGCTAAATAACGGATAAGGATGACATTATATGAGGATCTTGTTTGATTATACGACCGAATATCTATGCTACAATGGCCCGAGTAGTACTGGACCACTATTTAATTGACACTATCCTATTTGCAGTATATATGTGTATTGACATGTAGTATGGAGTTTGATCTTATAAAGCTTAGTGGCATAGCATTGTTCAACACCATTGCATCTTGTGTCGGGTTTCAGATATGCACAGGCACTTGCACTATACAGGGTCCTTAGCCTACAATCCTATCCATTATCCTAGTTTCGAAGAACTAACTTGGAGCATGACCATGACTATGCAAATGTTTACATCTACATCTGCATGTTTTTATATCACATCATGCTACATGGTTTATAATACTCTCTTATTCATGCCACCATGACCCAAACCTATATACTATGTTCACATTCACCATTAATCTAACACCATGCTTGCACGATACTTCTTACATTACGTATTCTTGTCGGGTCTATCTCCTAAATTCTAAATCCAGACTTCGAGGATGAAGAAGAAGGAGGACCTGCCACGACCAATGAGCAGTTTTTCCTCAACTAAACAAAATAGCAGTGATGCATAGGCATGGCAGAGAATCCTTATATATTTCCTTATTTGTTTTCTTTTAATTTGTTTTCTTTTAATCGGGGTACTATTTATTCTTTGCTATTTTCTGCTATAAATATTCTAAATAGTGTATCCCTTTATATACTCAATTTTCAAATGAATAAAATTTCTATTTAAATTACATGAAATGTTGTTACTTAATCTAATGTGCCAATAGTTACGATTATTTCAAGATCCTTTATCTATAAAATAGAATTATTATTTCCTATGACATTCAATATTTAGAAAGCATCTGAAAACATGGATAAGAGCCCTATTTAAGTAGAAGGTCATGGGACTATTGCCATATGAAAACATATCTACAATTGATTCTTGATAATTATTTATTGATTTTTAACATCTTTCCTTTCTAGAATCATGTCTACTTTACTAGTTTGAGTTTTGTATCCCCAACTTTTGTATTCTCATATGATCAGTTATAGAACGATATCAACAAGTGCATGGACCATGTCTAATATAAACAATGTAAACAAAAAGGTTTTATAAAATTTATATAAACAATGGGTAAAAAGGATCATAATTTTTCATTGAGTAACCAAATTCATCATCTCAAATCTATTTTAATATTATGTCACTCATAGATTAGGTTTAAAAGGTTTATTAACAAGTTTAAATGGTTTATAAACATTTGATTATTTGTGCGTATCAGGCAAAAAGCCATACATACCAAAATCCAACCTAATTAATAATCGTACCTAAAATCTAGGCCTTAAAATTATCATAATAATTCAAGCGTTCTCCGATTCAAATTGGTATGGGTTGGACCCAACCGAGGCTTGGCCAGGCCAAATTACCAACCCAAATATATACACTATTTTTGGGCTACATTTTATAAAAGAATCCAACAATAATCATACAAAAACCAATAAACCTAATAAAAGTCGTTCCAGATATACATCAGTGTTAGAATCATACCCAGTATGGATGCGTCCAAATATACATCAATGTTAGAATCATACCCCACATGAATGCATCGTTCTGTTGAAATTTCCATACCTAATATGGATTCTTCATTCTCTTTGGATTGGTATGGTATATACAGATATAGTAATATTGTAGATGTAAATGACGCATAAATTCATTGGCTTTCTGAAGCTTATGAAATTAATCAGACATTCAAGAGGGCTATTTAAGTTGCAATACCAGTTCACTATTTGTCTGAAGTACAAAACTGACAAACCAAGCTTGCTACAAGTGCTACAAGTGCATTTCATGAAGCCCCTTGGTGATTTCACTCTCAATGAGTGAAACGAATTCAAGAATGAAATAACCAATGTCCTTGCCCACTTCTTTAGAGAAAAACATTCTTGAAACTGCATGCATCAATTTGAAGAAAATTTTTAATAAAGAACAAAGGAAAAACAATACACATCTGAAATATGTTTTACAGCTTGCTTTGCTTCCAGAAATTGCAGGAAACTTGTTGGCATCTATAAAAGAACCTGAATCTACCCCTTCACCTACTCAGCACACAATACCAAATACTCTTGTCCACCAATGTATTTGCTTGTAACAATTACTGCTTTTTTCTTTCTCCCAAGATCTTTCAAGAAGGTTGGACAGAGCAGCAATAACACCGATGATACGAATAATGCACACATGGATTAAATTTAATAAGTTCCTAGCCAAGATAGCATCAAAGCATTCATGCCCAAAGTCCAAATCTGCATACACCACCTAAAAACCGTTCCTAAAATAAAAAAACACAAATAGTTTAGAAAAACAATGATAACACACTAAATCCTTGGATTCTTAGAGAAGCAAAGAGCAGTTGATTCTGTCTGTGTGTGTGTTTGGGGGGGGGGGGGGGGGGGGGGGGGGGGGACAACAACTAAACCACCTTTACAAGGACCAACTTTGTCCCCCACCTATCTACAATCAAGACCCACTTGAAAAATAAGTGGACCTACGTAAATACCTTTTCTGAGAGATTAAGATTACCTGTCCAAAAACTACAAAAAGAACAATGGAATTAAAAATCAAGAAAGCCAATATTACCACTTACAAAGATATATATAAACACAATCATTTTACTAGTCAGACAGTCAAATCATAGACCTTCTACTCGATCCATTATAAAGACAATTTAAGCACTTGTTGAACTAATAGCTACCACAGAGCATATACACAATCAGTAATCTAATTGAAAGATTTCAGTCATCAATCATGACCAAAAGATGGTAAAAAAATGAAGTTACCAAGTCAAATATGTTATACGAGAATCAAAATATGTTTTATGGCGGTTGTCCCTTGCAACAACATCTTTTATGATTACCTCGTATCCATCAAACCTTTTAGACAACTAGCTTATCAAGATGCAAAACAACCATATAAGCATTAGCTCCAATAAACTCATAGAAGTCATTTAATATTTGCCCCAACAAATTCTGATTATGGATAAAATTGATCTTCAGCATATGAACAAGTGCATGCAAAATGCATTATTCTATAGCAGAATTTGAAATCATTCATTCACTAACCTACTAATCATACTAAACCAATAAGATTATAAGCTTGATCATATATCCAAAATAAAAGTGTACAACTAACATGCATACAAAAATGAATTTACCAAGAAAATTATAATTGCAAATTCAATGATACTAAATGTCCATAACCATCTTTTGATAATAACAAACATCCAATCTCCACCTTCGACAATAACAAACTAAACCATTGAAAACTTGAAAACAAATAACCAAGTATCGAAATCAACATAGAATGTAGTGTCATGATCATGATATCAATAAAGCTAAGCTCCCCCTAAATTCAAGCATACTAACATGAATATGACCTTCAATGTTGATCAAGCAATCAACCAAATGAATTGTCAACTCTTTCCTTAGTTCTCCCCATGAGTTCTCCCCCTTAATTTTTAACGAACTCCCCCTCTTGTTATTAGCAAAAGATACCACTAAAAATCTTCCCTTATTGTTACCACGGGAAATAAATAAACAATACCAAAATGACTATTAAGAGATGAAGAACACAGAATAATAAGTCAAAATGGAGCAAAGAGAAAACTTGAGTCCAATGAATAATACTATTGGTGGATATCACTGTTGGGTAAATGAAAATAATGCCAACAGATAAACACCAATAGTCCCTATTAACATCTCATGTATATTCACAAAACCTCGAAATCACAAAACTCAGTTGTCTATGACTAAGTGAAAATTTAAAGACAACTACCCAAACACACGAACATGCAATTAAATAGCCATCAATTAAAGTGATTAACATAAAACATCTCATTTGTTGAGAAAGACCTATATATATCTTTGAGACCTTAGCCAGATTGGGTAAACCAGAAGGATTAACAATGGTGGGTAGATGAATATACACCATCTCTAAACATAATCGCAGTACAGATAGTTACCCTTTGAAATATAGAGTAGGTTGTGAACATGAAGTGAATGCACATGTCCACATTTAAGAGAATCGCTAGCCAACTGCCAGGAGGAACTATTTCTAAGAGTTCGGAAAAGCGACCAGTTACTTCTACGTAGCAGAGAGTTATTTACAAATACTGACAGAAACCAGGGCATATACTATTAAGGAGTAAGATATGCAAACCACTTAGGCCTAGCTTGTGGATCGAGTGAGCACAAGATCAGAAATTGCGCACAAAGGAGGGTTATTGAATTGGCATCTCATCCTTCAATATCACAACAACAACAACAACAACAGAGGAATCAGAATGGCGATTAGAGCATGCAACCACTTGCACCTCAGAAAAAGAAAATCGAGGTTAGAAGAATAAGGTAATAGCTAATGGGCATGGTTAAGCATATAACTTGACGACATAGTAGGCAAAGAATTCAGTTGATATCGTTATGTACTGGAATTAGTCGTTTCTGATTTTAGAGAGTCTCATTGTTTAATATCATTTGCATTTGTGACAACAAAATATACCTTGTAAGAACCTAAATTTTAGTTGGAATATAAGCACAGAAAATGGGAGTATTAACTATAGTAGGATGTGTAAATTGTGTCAAATAGTGGTTTGAAAGAGGGAGTCCTATACCAGTCTCCTAGTTATCAAAACTCATGAACTTGATGTGAATATTGCATATGGAATGACTTACTATCTTCCATACAGTGATAGAATGCTGGAGGAGGAGCATTGTCATTAAAGGCCGAACCATCAGCTCAGTCTAGGCCATAGCCAGATAGAGCCAACAGAGAGCTTATCCTTTGTATTAAAACGTGTAAATCGACTCCAGCAGATATTCTAGCGATCTCGAAGTTAATGAACGTCTTTGAGGATTTCTCATAATTAATACCAAATAGCGCGATAGAGTTTACTATCGACCTTATTACAAATACATCGCCTCTCTGAGGCACCGTATTAAATGGGTCTAAATAAGCTAGAGGAAGTGCAGAACCAAGTACTTCACTTTAGAGTGCACCAGTACTGAATAGGAAGAATGGAGTCAAGAAATTATGCATTGACTATAGAGTATTGTACCATGTCACAATTAAAAAAGGTACCCCTTACTAAAGAATTGATAATTGTTTGAATAACTTGGTCGAGCTAGAATATTTTTTCATGTTGGATTGTAAGTCTGGATATCATCAAGTGAATGTAAATGAATCATATATATCTAAAACGACTTTCAGAAACCGAATATGGACATCATGAGCTCTTACTCTTGCCATTCAGAGTAACGAATGCACCTGCCACCTTCATGAACCTGATGTATTGAATTTTTGCCTCACATTTTGATAAATTTGGTCTGGTTTTCATAGATGAAATTTTGGTATTTTGGTGTATTCCAAGAACGAAGAGAATCATGCTAGACACTTGACGATAGTCTTGGAGACCTCAAAGAAGAAGATATTTTATAGAAAGCTCAATAAGTGTGAATATTGGCGAAGGAGTATTTCATTTTTGAGATACGTTATTTGAAGAGATAGAATCTGAGTGGATCCTCATAAAATTTCAATAGTGAAGGAATGGCCCATTCCAATGTCTGTGGTGGAATTGAGAAGTTTCCTTAAATTAGCTAGTTATTATCGAAGATACATGTAGGATTTCTCTAAGATTGTAGAACTTTTGACGAATCTCATGAGGAAAGGGGAGGAATATGAATGGACAAAAGAATGTGATATATTTTTCAAAGAGTTAAAGTAGAGACTTACTTCAGCACCAGTTTTGGTCATATTAGATGGAATAAAATCATGACTGTATACAGTGATGCATCCAATATGGAATTGGGTTATGTTGATGCAACATGGACTGGTGATAGCCAAATGCTTCTAGGCAGTTGAAACTGCACAAGAACTATCCCACACATGATTTGGTGCTAGCAGTTGATCTTCATCTTGAATATTTGGAGATAATATTTATTGGATAGCAGAATGGAGATTTATACAAACCACAAGAGCTTGAATAATGCATGACGGTCCAAATCACATAGGTAGGTTCGAGTGTGTGTCCCAATAGGGTAGGGTGTCACCAACAGGCAATCTCAATACTAGAGTATACAAGACCATTTTTTTCTTTTCCAAGCACTAGCAAGAGATATGAAAGGACAAAAATATAAGATACATCCCACATGTTTGAATCTATTTGCCACAATATCACATGCATAAATTTAACAATATCCAAAAATAAGTATATAGAAATGATAAGCAATATATATACATCAAAAGGTTGTTCATGTGGAGTCAAGTACAGTATCAGAACGGAACAATATAAATACTGAATATATACAAGAGAGTCCAGATACCACAGGCATAATTAGGAACTAGGATACATATGTATATAGAAACCAAAATGTTAAATACACAAAAAAGATGAACATTCTACAAGAAGTTAGCCACTGGTGATCGACCTACTCTAGGAAATGTGGATTCTCAAGGTGTTGGTTCTCCTCTCTGGAAACTGCTATCTCGGCTGGTAGACCTGGGGCATGATAATCCCAGCAGTCAAAATCCAAACAAGAATACAGATCCAAACTTGTGCAATACTATAAAAGCCATATCAGTATGACATGTTAGTAGGAACAATATAAAAGATGCATACAAATGAATCATGAACTACATGGTATGTATATAGTATAAAGTGATCAAGTAACAAGATATGCCAAATAAAACAAGAATCATATGGTACATGGTATGCATATTTTTATATGAATCATGCAGTACATTGTATAAGTAGCATGATGCGATCAAGCAATAAGATATGCCAAATATAATAAAAATCATATACTATATGGTATGCATAAGAAAACAAGATCAAGTAAACATAACACTTTGTCAAGCAATGTCGGATTCTAAAGATGACCCCCAATGGATTTTATAGGTGACTCACACGGATTCAAGCGGTGGCCCCTAATTTTTATGTGGCACTTTGTCTTGTGTAGTACTTAGTTCCATGCGCACTTAATTCTATGCATTTATGGCTGGTATCTGGTTATGAGGAGATGTTGGATTCTAGAGGCATATCACACGGATTCAAGAGGTCGCCCTCACTTTCTGTGGCATTTTATTCCGTATAACACTTAGTTCCATATGTCACTTAGTTCCATACGGATTCTAAAGATGATCCCCATGCATTCTAGAGATATCTCCTACGGATTCTAGCGGTAACCACCACTTTCTGTGTGGTACTTTGTTCCATAGTACTTAGTTTCATGTGGCACTTAGTCTCGCACATTTTCGATATCAGATTTTAGAGGTGATCCTATGGATTCTAGAAGTAGCTCACACGGATTCAAGAGGTGCCTCCACTATTTGTATGCCATTTTATTCCAAGTAGTACTTAGTTCCACATCTAAGTATCAATAGCTATATGAGTATGAAATGAAATGCACGGTGATACTAGCAAGTACAAGAGTAACGGAATATGTTAATATGCATGAAGTATTACTTCCAAGTAAGAATAACATATACATGTAATAACATGCATGAATACACATGTGTGCATGCATATAATATCTTTAATCAAATGTTATATGCACAACCATGGAACATATGACAATACATTAGGTAGGACAGGTCTAGAATCAACATGTACAGATAATAATAAGAGTGATTGAATATGTGCACATATGTATTATATCATGCGTCGAGTAGGCATGCACGAACATGATATATGTGCTTAGGTTGCTGCAACTCAGTGAGCAGTCAGATTTTGCATGTCTTGTTTGACTAGTGCAAAATGGAATTAGAGGCTGAGATTTGGTACAATTGTAGAGAATTCACTCATCTTTCTAATGAATCTTAAATGAGCTTAATTGGAGTTCTAGAGCAAAAGTTATGGTTATTTTACTATGGATATGCCACTACTCCAATAGATTTGGTACAGGTATGACTTCCAGTTTTGATTTGACCAAAATAATATTAAATTTTGAGTCTAAAATTTTCATCAGTCCTACATAATTCAATTAGTTTCCCAATGAAACTTGAATAGGCTCAATTGGAGTTTTACAACAAAAATTATGATTATTTTACCATGGATATAGTCTGTTGAGCTGCTGATCTGATACAGCAGTGATGTTGCAACTTACAATATTTTTTGGCTAGATAAATGACTAAATTAGAAACTGATGTAGTTGAAAGAATTGTAGTCTACTGAATCTTTCTAATGATATTGAAATGAGGTCAATCAGAGGTAAAATGCAAAAGTTATAGCAGTTCCAAAATGCAACACGTTTTGCGCATTTATAACATTAATGGTGTGATACAAACAATGAAACTCAAGTTACATGCAAGTTTGGGCATTCATAATCATAAATTTTGGTTATTAATATATCTGGTATCATATGAGAGAAATTATATAAGAAATTGCAAGTTTAAAAGGTTTGAAAGCGTATTCTTGCCTCTTATTGAATCAAAATTGAAAATGAATCGATATTGATAGCATTGGAATGAGGTCGATCGGAGTTAAGATGCAAAAGTTATACCAGTTCTAAAATAGACTATTGCATATGTATAAACAACAATACGTTTTATGCATGTATAATATGCATGGTGTGATACAAATAATGAAACTCAAGTTACATGCAAGTTTGGATATTCATAATCATGAAATTTGGTTAATAATATATCTAGTATCATATGAGAGAAAAATCACATCAAGAAATTGCAAGTTTAAAGAGTTTGAAAGCGTATTCTTACCTCTTATTGAATCAAAAACGAAAATGAACCGATATTGATGCGATTGCCCCTCATTTTTCAAGAATCACTCTAGAGAATAAGGGTAGGTGTTGGAGATGGTTTTTCCACGTTGGTAGTGAAGTTTGGAGTTGATTTGAAGAAATTAAATTTAAGAACAAAGGTTTCTTGGCCATATAGTAATTTTTAACTCTATTACCGGACTGAATATTTAGGGATTTATTTGAGAAAAATGGAAAAATAATTAGGGTTCGAGTTCTAAAGAGAAAATAAACTCAATAAAAAGAAGCTTAATTTTTTCAGATTTTTCTGAATTTATTTGATGGGTCAAAATGTCGCTAAAAGATAGACATGTAACCATGTTAAAAACTCTTAAATTTCATCATATTTACAAAATTACTATTGGGTCAATTTCAACTCAAATTTGGTCAACTAAGGCTGCAAGGCTACTTGAGATAATTTTGGAGTTGGTGTAAAGGTAAAATTAGAATTTTTTATTTAACTTGATTATATTAATCGGGTATTTACCTGAAAATTGACCGATCCAGAATAATTAAAGAAAAATATGAAAAAAACCAAAATAATAAGATAGGAGGTCCCCACTCTGTGGAATTTTAAATTGAAGACTAAATTGAAAGATATAACTCAATTTACTCAGTATCCGCCTGTATCAATATTTAGGCTCCCGAGCTGATACGGATGATACGGAATAACCGATACAAGAATTAAAGAATTATGGTTGTTACATAATGTTCACTTAGAAAGAGCTTAATATTAGATAGAGGCGGCTCGAGCTTATGGCCGATTATGATATTGATCAATAGTATCATCTGGTAAGATCAATACGGTTCCAGATGCGTTAAGCAGAAAGCCCATAGTAATATTTTTGACATAGCAGAAGAAGCTACTTGAGGACATTAGACAGTTGGAATTGGATGTTTTTTTTATCTGGATGGCTTTGCAACTTCAACATCCATTAGCAGCTAGGATTAAAGAAGCTCAAAAGGATGATCTTAATTTTTAAAAAACAAGTTCACAAGATAGTTAGATGTTGGACAAAAGATGGATTTATATATCCATAAATATGGATCTCCTCGTTCCGACAACAAGCATTGCATGCCCAAACGGGAGTTTCGACAGGAAGTACTTTCAACTCACAATTCAGTCTATTCCATTTATCCCCCAGGAACAAAGTGTATAAAGACTTGAAGTAATACTTCAGGTGGCATAAGATGAAGCATGGGATCACCAAGCTTATACCCAAGTGTTTGGCGTGTCATCAGGTAAAGGCAAAACACCATAGGGCACTAGGCCTACTCCAACCTACCTATATACGAGTAGAATTGG
Source organism: Dracaena cambodiana (assembly GCA_036321105.1). Taxonomy (NCBI): domain Eukaryota; kingdom Viridiplantae; phylum Streptophyta; class Magnoliopsida; order Asparagales; family Asparagaceae; genus Dracaena; species Dracaena cambodiana. The sequence continues at coordinate 63,148,128 of JAYEPQ010000002.1, forward strand.
GAGAAGATTACCATGAATTATGTCATGGCTTTGCCACATAGTCTTGGAGGTAACAATATTATTTAGGTAATTACGAACCGTCTCACTAAGATGGCACAATTCATTCCGTGGACAGTATACTGAAGCTTTGGCTGAGAAGTATATGCATGAAGTTGAAAAATGACAAAGTGTACTGGTGAGTATTGTATCGGCCGAGTTATTCAATTTAAATCACAATTTTGGAAGTAGCTTCAGGACAGTATTGAAGTTAGAATTCTACACCGCTTTCATCTAGTAATAGATGGCTAATCGGAGAGGACAATTCAGACGTTAGAAGACATGTTAAAAGATGTTATGCTTGATTTCGGAAGATCGTGGGAGGATTACCTACACTGGGTAGAATTTGTCTATAACAATACTTACCAAGGTAGTATCAAGATGGCACTGATCGATACACTTTACAGGAGGAAGTGTAGATTGTAGTATAGCAGAACGCTGTCGGAGGGAGGAAATTACTTGGATTTGAGATGATTACACAAATAATAGACAAAGTTAATTTCATACGGCAACACTTGAAGGGAGCTTATGATCGACAAGAAAAGTAAGTGGATATTCAACGTCGATTCCTAGAACTCCAAGTGGGAAGGTCAGTATTCTTGAAAATTCCCCCTACCTGAGAAGACGTTCATTGGAAGTCAATATTCTTGAAGGTCTTCCACACCCGAATATTCGTTTATTTTAGCAACCGTGGGAAGTTAAGTCTACAGTTCATTGAACCATTTGAGATCATGGAGCAAGTTGGTAAATTATCCCATCACTTGGCACTATTGCTATCCTTGGAAAAGGTGCACAATGTCATTCATGTTTCATAGTTGAAGCTATATGTATGAGAAGAGACTCATCTCATGTATCATTCAGAAGTAAATATCGAATCAAATCTTTCCTATCCAGAATAGTTAGTAGTCATTATCGACTGCATGGAGATAACACTGAACAAAGTGATTCCACTATTGTTAGTTTCTTAGAACTATTAGACGATATGAGAAGCAACATGGAAAAGAGAGGAGGACATCCAAGAGTTGCTTCCGTACTTATTCGATTGAAGGTATAAATTTCTAATTTGTGTTTTTTGGATTGTTAAATTTCGAGGACGAAACTTTTATTTAGGAGGTAGCATGTAGCGCCCACTGCTTTTTTTAATTTTTCAAATAACTTTTCAAGAGAAAATATTAAAATAAAAACAATAACTTAAATAAATTAAATCAATTAAATAAATTAATTGATTTAATTAATTTAAATAAATAAATAAATAACTTAAATAAATTAAATCAATAAGTAATGGAAACCAAGACTTGAGCCCACAACCTTATGGAACTTAAATCCACACCCAACCAAGCTAGCCATTTAATTTTGGTTAATAAAATAATCTAGACCAATTAAATTAGACTTGACCATTATCTAATTATTAGGAGATTTGATTTGGTTTCCATATTTCATAGGATTAATTAGGATATGGAATCAAATAGAGTTCCTATTGGGCCTTCCATCTAAAAGATAAGTAAGTCAAAATAGAATCCTAATCCATATAAAAAAAAAAAAAAAAAAAAAAAATCCCTTGACTACCCTCCCCCTTTCCAACGTAGAAAATAAGGAAAAAAAAAAAAAAAAAAAAAAAGAAAGAAAGAAGAATGAAGGAAGAAGAGGAGTTCAATTGGGATTTTCAGCCATTTGTGAAAATTTCGACATTCTTTTCAAGCACAATACATAGATCTACCCTAGACCAACCCAATGTGAGATTATCTCACTAAAAAACATGCTAATATATATATATATATTAGTTTAATTTATCTCTAATTTTAAGGATAGTTCACATACGTTTGATTTTAGAGAGATATTATTGCTAAAATATACATGAAAGTGTAGAACTTGCAAGATTTTCATATAAAAATAAGATTTTTATTGTTAGAAGAGTTTTCATTTACTGCATGCATGTTAAATGGCATGTTTATAGATCTATATTTACTGTTTTATGCAATTATAGATTGTGCCATGTGATCTAATCGTAAAAACATGATTTTTCCTGAAAAGATTATGATATGATATATCACCATTTTAAAAAGGGATTTTAATTGTTTTAAAGCACGGGACATGTTTATATTGATTGTCCATGAATTTAATGCAAAGAAATTGGCTAAAGATAAATTTTTTATTGAATTATAATAACTTTTTAGGAATTCAGATCTGAGAAAAAACTAGATCCATCAATGACCCCACCGTTGAGCCCACCGATGACCCCACAGGTGGCTAAGCCAAATAAAGTTTGACCACTGAAGGACCCACAGGTGGTTTAGTAATCCAGTCTATCTGCCGGTACAACCACCAGTGATCACATAGGTGACCCCAACAGCAACTTGTGGGTTCATGTATTCAGAAAGGATGTCAATTCGTTAAATTAATTATTATGATTTTATTAACACAGCGATTCTAATTTCCATATATGATTTTCCTATATTTAGTAATGGTCGTTTTATTAACGATTCTGGTTGTGCATGATCAAACATGGACCATGTTTACTTATGATGGAACAAGACAGTTTACTTTCAGGGAAAGGCGAAGTTGCAAAAGACTTTGATTAATTAGATTTATCTCTGAAATATTATTTTAGTAAATTTTATTAAAGATGTAATAAGTGCCTTAGGCGTAGTTAGTAGTTTGACTAAGACAGGTTTACTGGATCTTAATGTTATTTCTCTTATTAAATTTATTTGGATATTACTTGATGCAAACTTATATAAATTTAAATTGAGTTATTGTTATGTGAATGTATTATTTTGCCAACATTCTGCTATATTGTGACTGTACTATTTATTGAGGCTAATTGTGTTATTACATGATGTTGAACGATCCAGTTATCCATATTCCGGATAGTGGGACATTATAGGTGGTATCAGAGCCCAGACTTTTCTTGAATCGATTCAAGTGATTTGAACTAATTCAGATATCGTTATTTAGAATCAGCTTATTTCATTAGACAATTTCGAGTTAAAAACAACTATATAAATATATGCTTTTTCTATGTATATATATTTGCTTTCATTATTACTATTCTAACAATGCTTGCCTTACTATGTTTTCTACGAGATATGACCCATCGTGCAAATAGGTCTGGATCCAACTCCAATTCGACTGCTAACATTATTGATGCCTTCGATATGGTTGAAAATTTCCATGGATTCATCGAAGTCCAATAGCAACAGACCAAGGCTTTACGAGCTAGAGTGATGGCACCATTGGAGCGTGTTGCAGATCAGCATCATGAAGGGATTTCTAACTTCAAACATCTACATCTATCTACCTTTTTGGGAATAGCAGGAGCATTGAGATTTGATCAGTGGCTTGTGAAGATTGAAAACTTACTGAGCAGCTTGGATTCAAGATGCGAATAAGGTAGATATCAAGATTCAGTTGACTGACATAGTTAGAACATGATAGCAATCGAAGGAGAATAGGCTATTGCAGCCGATCTCATGGGGTGCTTTCTTAGTGAGGTTCCTTGCAAGCTAGAAGAGAGATAGAACAACAGTCATCAATTTGAGGCATGCAGAAAGATCAATAGATGAGTATGTGTTAAAGGTCGTTCATCTGAGCAGATTTGCACTATATATGATAGCAGCGGAGACAAACCATACTTATCATTTCCAACAAGAATTGAAGCTTGACATTCAGAAGTATATGGTGACTTTCTGACTGAAGACTTATGCAAAGGTTATTGATACAGCTCAAGATGTAGAGCAGGTTGTGAACATAAAGAAGAGGTTTCAAGCATCTGCACCTCAGAGCACCGCTAGCCAAGTATCAGAAGGAACTACAAGAGTTTTGTGAAAGAGTTTTGTGAAGCGGCGAGTTACTTCTTTGTAGCAAAGGGTTGTCAAAAGCTGAGGCATACTATTAAGGAGTACAAATACACAAACCAGTTGTGCCTAGCAAAGGAGCTCTCAACCTCATTTTTTGCTTGATGCATCACTTGTTTTTATCTCATCAAAATGATTTTTTTAACTACACTACACATCTTGATTCCTTACCCGCAAACTGCATGAGATGGGTTTTGACTCTTAAGTATGAAGACGTGAAAGGTTCATAGCAATAATGACATATCTATTGCTAATTTCCTCCTCTCCTTACCATTTTCTCCAATTTTATGGTATATTTGCGAAAGGTGCATGATTATCCCCCACTTTGACAAACCTTCTATCATAGACAATCTTTTATGCAAGAAAATAAGTCTTCACCAGAACAAAAGACATATTTGATGGGGATATTGCATTGTATTTCAAGTTCATTCTATTTTAGTATTTTACTACGTCACTAATGATTGATTATTTCTAACTCATGCATGAACGGAGGGAAATATAACGAATGAGCAGAGATGGCTAGATGGCATTTACAATATAAATTAAGTTCACTGCATCTTTAGTACGTATATTTATGTGTATTATTTTTCACCGTTTCTTATTAGATACAAATAAGAAGAGATTGCATTATGTTATTAATTTCACTTTTCTGATTAGACATAAAAATGAAAAAGAGACAACATTCTCAATTTCACATTTTCCCACTTTTTCTTATTTATTTCGATTTTAATCTCAATTTCTTATGCATTCTTTCTTATATGAACTTATGAGTACAATGTCAGGATTAATGTAATAGTATTTCATTCTAATTTCAACTTCAACTTCCAATCTCAATTTCCAATGCATAAACACCATAAATTTTTATCCCAGCTCAGTCCAATACATTTTAGTTTAATCTCAAGTCAGTCACGATAAAAAAAAAATCATGGCAAAAAAAAAAAAAAAATCAATGCTAAACAGTTCATTGCAAAACAAAGACCATTCACAACCATAACAATTATTTCAATCTACTCTCTTGAATCCATTACCAATTTCAATTTTTCTATTGTGGAAGTAGAGTTAGAATTACAATTAAAAATAATTGATGATAGAATTAAAATTAAAATTACAACTAAATGATGCAGGTAATTGGTGGCTTGGTTGATGTATGGCAGCAAGGGAGGTTAGGAGATGAATCTTTTTGTCTACTTGTGAGTGAATATTGGGGGGTTTTGCAACAAAGGAGATGGTGGCGGCCCCGAATAAGATTTTGGTGTGAATAAAGTTTAATGTTGGATAAAATGAGACAGCAAAGGGAAATTGGGTGGCAGCTGCTCTATGGAAAAGAGGACAGCATTATGTTGGATTTTTCTTTCTCATTTTTTTTTTCTTTTTCTAATTTTTAATCTTAAAAAAAAAAAGAGATGATGAAAAAAGGCGAAGATGGAGGAGAACATGATGGATCCTTTTGACCTCCATACTCTGATACCAAAGTTGATGGCGGCATGGAAGCAATATAGAATTTTAATGAGATGGGATTCGGGAATTTAGAGGAGCAATGAGAGAGGAAATAGGAGATAAACTAAACTAATCTAATCTAATGGCCCTCATGGTTTGCTTTAGCAATTTTTTATCAATCAAACAACTCTAAATTTATTGATAAAATTTATTTATTGAGGACTTTAAATAGAAGAAGTCGCGCAAAATAAGCGTTGCAACACTAAACAAAAATCCTAAAATCTCAAATCAAATATAAAAAAAATCTAATAGAATCTAAATAGAAAATCTATCCTATCCGTTCAATGTCCTCTTCACAATCCGTGTCCGTATCTGTACCTTAGCCGTTTAGGATTCAAATCCTACGTGAATCTAACCTGATGTTACCCTTTTACATCATAACTGTGTCATAGTAAGTTCCAGTACTATGTTGGGACACTTGGAATCATGAAAGCGTGGGAAAAAAATCAAACTCAAACGTTGCAAGCCAAGGATATCATCCTCCAATTGCTTTTTTCCTTTTGGAGTTTCTTCATGCATCTACAATTTGTCAAAGGAGATACCACAAAGCCTGTAAACATAAGTTCTTCCACACCTTTTTCAAAAATTCGAAAATCCCCTATTGTGGTCATACAACATAAGTTTCTAACATTTCATCGAAACTCTCAATCATACCAAGGGAACCATCCAAAGATGGGGGCTCTTTGGGGACTGCAGTAACAACAAGCAATCTCTCGAACATTTTTCTAGATCTTAAGACTTTAGCATAGAACTTCTTTCTTTGAATAGTCTTGCTGGCCCTATGCTGTTCTTGGCAACTTTGATTAGTCGGGCAAACCAAGAAATATGCCACACACCCTTAAAATATAAGGGCAACAACTAAGCCTTTTATCCCAAGTATTTGGGGCAAGCTACATGAACCAAAAAAAGAATCATACCAAATCGATCACTTTGATATTCCTTCTCCATTCATTTCTATTAAGTAATATCTCCTTATTTAAACCTCTAGACTCCATATCTTTGTGTATCATCTTTATCCATATTTTTTTCGTTCTTCCCTTCGTTCTTTTAACTTATCATTCATTGATAAACTCCCATCTTCGAATGCCACACACCCTTAAAATGTGAACCAATAAACCAGAGCATCAACAACCAGGAGACTTCCTACCATGAATGATCCAATAACACACCTAATACAAGATCAGATTATCATCACTAATACAATAGTCAATACTACATCAGCAAATTAATGCTAATGATATAATGCATAAGTTGGAGTTTTTTTTTTTCCCCCTTATATAAATTATGACATGTCATGACCTTATTGAAGTTAAGGAGGATAAATAGCAAAATGAGCTACGCAAAACCAAATAAAGTAGTCTTATCTCCAAGCAGTCCATGTCTAAATGACAAAATCATTAAATCATACTTACTTGTACCGACTACCGAATGCCTTCCTTGCTAGTTGGACAAACCCAGACGGGCGAAGGCCACGGGAAGAGTTCCATGGCAGTCGCCCCAGAGAAAGGGTAATTGCCTACAGTATCAACCACCCCACCATCAAACGGAACCATCGACCACTTATCCAAGTCGGAACCTGGCCGTATGAAATAAACACTATTCTTTTCGCCACCCCATCTCCTCGGATCGGGGTATGACAGCACCAGCTTCCTGTGCACAAACAAGCACCAATCCCCCAGCCCTTCCATCTTCACCCATGAAGAATTCGACACGTCCAGTTGGTAAACCTGGTTGTCGCCGTTAACCGGGAAGGAAACAAAGAGTAGTTCCCCTCCACGCTCAATCAGATGCCTATCTTTAAACAAGTCCTCCACAGTGAAGCTGCCCCCGGGAGGCGGCACTTTCAGCCGCCTCCAAGATAAAACAGGAACGAACTTCACAACTAAAAGATTAGAGTAAGAATCGAGAACAAAAACTCGGTCCTTAACTGCAACCAGTGAGATGAGCCTTCCATGGAGAAAATCTCCGAGCTTGAACTCCGACCACCCGCCATCGCTCCCGGGGCGCCACCACAGGATATGATAAGATACTGTCACCAAAAGGAGCAAGCAGGAAGGGGAATTCAGCGGGGCGGTCAAGATGCCGACGGAGAACTCTCGCAGTTGGCCGAAAACGAAACTCCAGGGGTAATAGCTAAAGGGCAAGACCGGGGACTTGATCTCTTCGCCGGTGAAGGGATCGGAAAGGACGGCCCTTTTGCCGACGACGAAGATGAGGTGGCCGAAGGAGGATCCGACGCAACTTCTTCTAAGGGTTTTGGAGGGGATCAAGGATGGGTAGGATCTGGTGGCTAGGGTTAGGGTTAGGAGGCGGGAACAGGTGACCCGGGACCAGCGGCGGGGGCCGCGGCAGTAGAGGGTGAGACGCGGGAAGAGGAGGAGTGGGGGGCCGGAGAAGGAGGGGGCGGAGGTGGAGGAGAGGATGCGCCAGGAGCGGCATACGGCGGCAAAGGAGACGAGGGCGGGGAGGCAGAAGGAGAGGCGGTGGAGAATCGGGAGGAGGAGGTCCGGAAGGAGATCCGACCAGGGCCGGACAGTGGGGAGGTCGCCGGAGACCGTGTTGGCAGTGGGATCTTGCTGGGGTGACGGCGGTGACTCCTCCTCCTCCGCTGCCGCCTCCTCATTGATCTTCCTCTTCTTCTTAATTTGCTCCATTAGGAAGGGAGCTCGTGATTTTTTTTGCCCTTTGGAAGCGGGGGAAAACTTTCAAGAAATTGAGGGGGTTTCCAAAGGCGCACACCATCCTAGTCAGTCCACTTTTCAAGAATGGTCGGAACTAAAAATACATTATCTGACTCACTAGGAAAAGTGGTGCTCCTCCAGAAACTCCCAAATTGAAATGTAACTCATAAGTATCTTCCACAATTTAAGTGAGAGAAGATCAGGGAAACTTCTAAATGCACATCGCATTTTTCCTAATGAGCCTCGTTTTTTTAAGGAGTAGCAAGTATTTTAAAAATTTGGTACTTTTTTCTTAGTAAGCAACATAATTATTTTCAAATTATCGTTTTCCTCTCTATAACCGTTGCCTCTCTCACAAACCCATTTTTCCTAGTGAGCACCATCCTCAAATTGTCTTCCTTCTCTGTTCGAGGTTCCTCACGAGTGTCGATTGTCAATCTCCGTCATTCCTCATCGCCTTAGAAGCGACGATTGGGCTGATCGTCACCAGCCTTCGCCCCCGATTCCTTGTTGCGATCGACCACTAGACTAGGGTATCCGATTGAAAGTTAGTTTAAAAAAAAAGTATTATGGTGTTAAGGTTTTTGAATCTTCGAATCTTTGTATTAAGAACATGCCTAGTTAGAACAGAATAATGTATGTCTCTGAATCTTTGTATTTTACGATGAAAAGATTTTGAGTAAAGATGAGTAAAGAGAAATTTTGATGTTATATTATGTTGATATTGAACTATTCAAAGTTAAGATTTTTTAGAGGTGTGGTGCTTTATATGCATCTAATTTATTATTTGAAATTTATTAGTAGATAAAATTCTTGCTATTAGATGTTAGAACAAATTAAAATTGTTATTTGTGTAATTTATAGTAAATGTGGATTTTGGAATCAGTAGCTAGGTATGTTATTAACCAAAGAAGAAGAAATTGCACCAATTGGCTTCTATATATAGCAATTATTTCCTAAATTTGTTGTGTAGTTATGGTTTATGCATCCACTATTTAATTTTACTGTCAAATTCAGATGGATCAATTCCAGTTATCACGAATTCATCCTACAACACCGTATTGATAGAAGAAAATTGTATCAAAGGCACCAGCTGATCCAATCACCGAACAAGCCCAAGACGAGCCTGTTGCCTCGCATGACACGGTGAACATTGCGATGGGAGAGGCAGAGGAAGATGTCCCACATCTCATTGATTGGGGACTGACAGATTTGTCAGTTCTTAAAAGTTTTAAGACTCAAGTTGCTTATTTCATCAGTAACAATGAGGTGAATAACAATATATTCTGGTCATCGTTAGTTTATTATGACTCTAATTTCTAATGAATTTACTTTTAATACAGAAAAGAGATCCATTGCGCTGCATAAACCACACCAAAAAAATAGCTACATGACCGTTACGGTTGAGCCAATGCAATACATGTTTCATTGAGATTATTAAGAATTCTTCCCTCTATCCTTTGGTTCAGTTCTCGTACCCCTATATAAGTAGCGTCGAGATCTCAGCCTTCATTGAGACATGACAACCAGAAACCAATACTTTTCACACGCCGTGTGTCTTCTTGGTTTGCCAGTAACAGGAAAGTTTGTCTGTTTGCCTAAAGATGATGATCCACCATTCCCTATTGATTTGTTAGTTAGTTCCCTGAGCATAAGTCACAGTAATGCTAGATATGAGTTAAACACAGAAGGTGGATCCTCAATATGCCTAGATTGGCTCAAGGATCGTTTCAGCGGCATTACTGATAACGATTCAGATGTTAGGATTATGTACGCAGAGAGAGCTTATCTATTATATATTTAAGGATATACTCTTTTTGGAGATAAGAGTGGAACAAGGGTGACCGTTGATTATTTTGTACAGTTGACTGATATGCATGCCATTAGAGCATGCGCAGGGGGCGCCGGAGGTCCAACTTTCCTTTATAGGCAATTTGGTTTGCTATTGAAAGCGCACATTGCCCAATTAGCTAGCTATTTGAATTGACCTTATTGCAAGCGTGGATACTTTCTTATTTTCTAACATTGATGCAGGTTACAAGCACATCATACAAACCAGAAGAACCCCAGACTTGTCGATGGCTAAGTAGACAGGATAACAACATGTGCCGTGAACATGTGAGAGTTATCCGTTCTAGATTAGATGCACTCACTCCTAATGAGGTAAGTCATATAGTACTGAATATTATGTCGCACCTCTATTTATTGTTTGATTTGAAGTTCTACTAATACATGTTTATTGCCTTCAGTGTTTTTGCAGATTACATGGGATCCATACCGTCCTCTTAGAGACAACCACCCACTTTACGGAGTCGCATAATATATGGGTACTTTGAAGATCCAGGAGACTGCAGAACCTTATCACCCTGTCCGTTATCACCCTGTCCGTATGTTGGCGTCAATTTGGCCCACGACAATACGTTCCCCTTCACCCTTCCGAGCTATGTGTGAGACCCGAGGGAAAATCAGTAATAGCTATTTGATTATGTACGTGCACAT